>CANTFL010000610.1:0-142842 GCA_947650285.1 Hyaloperonospora brassicae
GGTATCGAGTCGCGGCGCAAGATGGAGAGTGAAGTGCTGGCGCTCCGGAAACGCGCCGAAAAGGCTGAGGCCACAAGTGCAAGACTGGAGAAGCAGCTGCTGAAGGCCACGCAAGGCCAGCTCAAGGTCCAGCGCGAGTCCGAGTTGCAGCTGGTGCTGCAGCAGAAGGACTTCCAAGACAGCAGTGCGGAAGCGACGGGCGAGAACAAGGCACGTATGCAGCAGAAGACACATGTGAAGGCAGTCGCAGCGGCAACCACGACAAGCACGACGCCTCGCGAGAAAACCAGAACCGGCCAAGATGAATGCGCTCGCGTGCTTGCAAGTGCCAAGGACGTCGCTGCCAGTGTGGGCGCTGGACCTACTGCTGGTTCCCGTGCGCGTGTTCGTCCAGCGACTACTGCTCGAGCGCGTGTTGGTGTGACTGCGAGCACAGTATCCACTCGTGCGCGTGTGGAATCCACTGCTGCTGCCCGTGCGATCATTGCTGCGACTGCCGGCACTGGTGCTTCAAGGATTCCGTCAGCAAAAAAACAGACGCGCGTGAAGACTGGAGGAAGACGCATCGCGCTGGGCAACGGGTGTTAAGCCACACACACGTTGCCAGAAGAGGGCAACGGAGCTTCCGGGATTGGCGCTCCAGAGACCCATTGCTCTCTGTTGCGTCTCCCGGAGCCCATCGCTCACCGAAGGCTCCGGAACGTGGTGCGGTCAAGGCATGGCAGCAGGCTTTGTTCGACAATGCGTTGCGATCCGCTATTCTTCGGGGCTCATTACCCCCGTTGAAGCTGTGGAACGTGGCGTGTTTTTGGACGAAGTTGAGCGTGGCATGCATTCGCAGTGACTGATGAAGACTCATTACTCTTCGTCATCATTGCGATTGCTTGCCACGCGTGCTGTTGGTGTGCTTGACTCCTACGTTCTAGAGCGTATAGGTGTCGATAGCCCCATGAAAGACAAAAGAAAACGTAGTTCTTATTGAAGTGAGTAACAAAACTAAGTGTATTATTACGATTGCAGTTGGCTTGTTAACGTTAGTCTTCTCTTGAGCAAAAGTAGTTCCTCCGTGCTCGTCGATTGCCGTACAGTGTAGTAGTCCATGCTCGAACAAACAAGCAAATAAGCGCTACGCTGCGGCATTCGTACCCCTTGCAAAGCGTCATAGCAAGGCATGTGTTAGAAGATATGCTTTCTGACAGGTCATCGAAGTTCCCGTGTTCAACTGCAAGACCTGTTACAGGTACGTCCCGATCTCACCTGATTGGCTAATAAGCTGACAGGTAGGACGAAGATGTGACTGGTGGACATATGGGTCGAGAGAAGAGGGTCGTCATGTCGGACTATCAGGAGGAGTTGATGAGTGAGACAGCGATATCCGGACGACATTGTTTACAGCCAGCACATGTTGATGGGCAGGCTAAACGTGTACCACGTGTAACTTGACCGGACCAAGTGCAAAAGGTATGGTTAACAACCGACTGTAATTTACTCTCAACATATATTACTTTCACTTCCTACATCCTCAGTACAAGTGCGACCACAACACGTAACGATTCACTGCACGTCCGTCAGACCAAAGACGGGCGAGCAGAGGTGGCCAACGTCGCGTATGCTCCAGTACACATACCATTTGGCGCCATTACCACGCGCGGACAAGACACAAGTGCACGAGAGGATGGACAGCAGTGCCCACATCGCAAGGATCGACAACTCGGCATTGACGGCAAACTGTAATGACACCTCAAGTACTAGAGGGAAAGCGTCGACGACAGCGCGCACTTGCGAGCGCGTCTCCGGCTCGCCAGATAGACCACACCACCGCTTCTCGTCACCTGCGCTCGGCATGCATCGCATCCTGTGTCTCCTTCTGCTCCTCGTCGACCAAACACCATCCGCGTCTTCGCGACACAATCCGGTGCGTCCGGTTCGTCTTCGCCGCCGCCGGGTCATTCGTGCCTGCGACGATGCCTTGGGCCACCTGGAGATTGCCCGCATAGTAGACTTGCCATAGCTGCACGAAGACTACACTGTAGACCACGAGCAACAAGCCAAACGCGTTCGCCGTAAAGGTGGCAGTAGTATGGTCCCAGCCGCAGTACTCGGGAATACTCATCTTGACCATGGGGTACAACTGGCTCATGACGAAGAAGCTACAGAACATGGCAGACACGTAGTTCCACGAATTCGTCACGTACTCGTGCTCGAAGAAACGAACGAGTGCCACGAGCTGACTAAACAGTAGCGTGAAGAAGAAAAGCACATCCGGTGATTTCTGTCCACGGCGTCTTCTGACCAGCACCCGTGCTTGCCCTTGACTTGTCCTTACCCGTCACCCGCGCCTGGATGGCCTCAAAACTGCCATCATCGTAATGAACGAGAACGAAAGCCATGCCTGCTGCATACGCCACACGTCGTTGTTGTCAGCTGCGGTTGGCCAGCAGGTTCAACACCAACGGCAGAGCGGCACGTATGTTGTTGGTGTCACGGCGACGCATTGAATATTTACCTTTACGTACTGTTTAATGGCTGGGGAACTTGCGAAAGTCTACCTATGGACGTTACGGCACATAAAACATATGTTTTTAGCTTTGTAGGTGGTATCAAAGACGTTTATCATTGATCGTGAACTGGCGATGATGAATGCATTAGCCACTCTATTTTTGACGATAATAACGTCAAATTTCTTTTGAGCCAGTGGCACATCAGCAAAAATATTTTTGCCTGACAACGAAAGAGCTTTGCAAGCTTTGCAGCCTTCTAGTTCGTGAAGAGCACTAAATAGCTTGGTGCGAGCGAAAATGGCAGGTGAATACAATCGACATGAGTTAAAAATTCAACTTACAAAGTGTAAATACCACCAAGGCTCCAGATCTTCAGAACATTCTTTAAAACTTGCATGAAATCATATTCAGCGTCATGAATCACTGCAATTATAACAACAGAAGTAAGCACAGTCATGTCTCATTGTGGGATAAACCCTTATGGGACTAATAAATATTTTTTATACAAGAGTCCTCTGCCAACTAATTCTGAGCTCAAGTCTTTTTTCCTGAGCTATAAAGAGAGGAAATTAATGGATCGGCTGGTCGGTGACGAAGACGCACTCATGTCAGAGAGCCGTCTCGCACAATCCAGCCCTTCCTCATCAGAGGATTCCCTCAGGAACATCACATCAACTACATGTAGAAACAAATTTCTTGCTCTCGCAGCCTGGAAAGCGCTAACATAAGCAGCATCTCTCATGACGGTCCAAGCGCGCTTACTACATAATATTAAGCTTGCACCCGTCCCTCAAGTACGACGGCTCTTAATCGACGCGACAAATGCTGTCGTCGAGGCAGGCGCCATGATTGCGACTTTTCTGGTCGAAATGCAAGCCTCTCTTACCGATGCAGTCTCTGGAAGAGACGATGCGTTAATATTTGTCACTGCTACCCCATCACAAGTTGTTATTCTCACGCATCACAGTCAAGAGCTACATCATCTGCTGTTAACAGCTCAACACGACGTCACGATAGTATGCGATCAGCGTAATGCACTTCAAGAGACAGTAACTTAACTTATTGAACACCGTTCGAAGCTGATTGAGGACCTTGCCAATCAGCGTATCAAGTTTACGACAGAAGTCGACAAAGAATTACTGAATTTACTGCTACAAACGCAGTACAAACTGAACAAACACGAGCGCTTCAAGAACAGGTAAATCAAGTCAAAAGACAGAGTGAAATGGCGATTACCGACTACCGCGCAGAGCAACAAATCGATGTGGAGCGCTTCCACCAATACATTACTCGCCTCGCCCAGCGCAATGACCGCCTTCAGGCTGAGCATATCACCACCGTTGGGATCTCAAAGAACATTAACGCTTTCGACAATGTACACAAGATTCGTTAGCGCGAGCGTTTCAAGCCGAAAAAGAAGCCCGAGATCTACTGCAGACATCAATCTATCACCATCATGTAGCCCGAGATGTGGCACGTCGTCGCATGTCTGAGGCCCAACAGCTGTCGGACGACTTTAAAATGAAATTAGTACACGAAACCGCTCGTACCACTGCCGTCGAAGATTGCCTGGCTACTGACATCGCAATTCGAACGTCTCTTGAGGAACAACTACGATCGCTACGTTGCAGTCACGATATTATATTACAAAAATTATCCCTACCTACGTCGAGTCACACACCACTTACGGACCGCGACCAACAACTTCCCACTGAATTTCAAGACACAAGTTCCCATCCAGCTAATAACGATTTTTAAGTACCATTTTCACAATTACTCGTTTCTGTACCAAAACCGTCGCCACCGACATCAGGCCCGACTCCAGCACAATGTCCACTCCGGCCACAAATTCCGCCACCGCCGCCACCAGGAAGCGTCCTGACACCTTCGCGTCCAATACCTTGTACTGCCAGGATGCCGCCTCATGTCCTACCATTCCACACAGTGCCCCGCATCAAGGGATTCAAGTGGAAATGTTACCGGCAGGGACAAGTACCCTGATCTTGCCGCTGGTTTTGACCCATTCACGCGCAAGTTTGAAGAAGCCATACAAAAAGAAAGTTGACGAAACAACTCAAATAATAGCGACGAATTACATGAAACGTTTTTCGTCACATTTCTTGATAGCGCCGCATACGACGTTTTACTTCAATTTTTGGACGAGTTTCTCGACGCTAATGGCCGCATACCAACTTACAAAGAAGTACAAATAGCCTTGCGAGATGACTTCCGGTGCAAGCTATCACAAGCACGTCTCAGCGACTGTCTCAATGCATCCAAGAAACCAGAACAAATTTGGCATGGATACTACATCTATCTACGCCACGTTGTCAAAGAGATAAGCGGTGACCGAAACGCCCTAATTCTAGAGGCATTCGCGACAATGCATCCTCAGACCCCGGCACTAAGCTCCAACTCGCCGGTATTATCATTTACTACGCTAAATACATCAACGAAGAAATATGTAAAGCCTTTACACAGCTCACGAAACTATTAAGTGGTGGTCGCAAGTCGACAAAAATGGGCTAGAGACACATCAATTTAAATATCGGCATATTTTTGGTCTCAATTAAGAGACTCCAACATGGCGCTAATGGCAAATTTACCTACGGTAGAAATCATACGTCCTACTGCACTCCATTCGATGTCACTCAAATGGTTGTATCATTCACGCGTGGCGACAAATCTTTCCTAATCATATAAGATGTTCATGTTGAATGAGATGGTCGTGGTCGTTAGGCGGACTACAAAGAGTTACCAGATGTAACGGAGCACGCTCTTGTCAAATGAATGACAATACCTTGTGTTGAATGAACACAAGGTTACGTGCTCTCGACGTCACTTACACGCGGCGAGGAAGCGAAACCGAAGCAAAAAAAACACAAAAGCTCTGTATGAAGGGTAAGTAGAACTGAGGACGAATTTCAACCCTTCTGCTTTCATCGATCAAATCTACGTCATCTCTTTTCACCAGTCGCCCGGGCTTTTTTTGTAACTCACATCCATTTGTTTGACAGCTGGACATTCCTTGCAGCAAATTGTTGCACTTCCATCTATATGACACCTGACATTTTTCTTGGAGCAAATCGTTGACATTTTTGTCTAGGTATATACCGTCGACCGTCTTCACTACAGGGAGTGACTCCTCAGGCCGATCTCGCGACCTATCGACTTCCATGCACCCTTGGATCGTAGACCTTGACGAAGAGGCTTTCGTTGGTCTATATACATCTTCCTCGTGCTGCACACACCGCTCCTCCCCGTCCCTCGCGATCTTATTCGACTGATCTCTGGACTGTTATTGTCCTTCACCATCCATAATCGGGATTGCGTCTATTTGATGGATAGATCGACTTTGATCCCGATCGGATTTCTCGCAACCGGTCTTCTCTGTCACTATCGGCGTCAGCACTCTGCTAGATTCCTTTGACATAATTTGCGTACGATCATCGTCTAGCGTCTTGTCAGTTGTATGACCTGTCACAAGTACCTTTATCAATCGTGAATCGTTTTACGTGGAGCGATCATTGCTCTCATTATTATTAACATCTTGACATATATCTTCTTCGATCGTGTTTCGATCAGGTTGTGAATCGTCAGCACTACAATCCATCGCCTCATCTTCTATCTTTACCATTTAACGTTTTAATTCTTGCTCAGCGTAGGGTATGATTGCTGTTCGTACGATGGTCCTTTACACTCTTCTGGCAAGACTTCTTTCCGATCGGTTCTAGCGCCAAATGCTAGCGTCTATCATTCGTTTTAACATCGCGACCCCACAGACACGTATATTTGCCATCGAGGTATCATGTACGCTCACATACACAATCATATCGGGTGTCTCAAGCGCAAATCACATCGTAATCGTCTAAGATGGTGAGCAGTAGGTAGTTTATCCTGCCCGGCCCGTAAGTAGCAGTTGGCACCCACTCCACGTCTCGTCTTACCTAAGGTTTAGCTCTGAGTGGCGCGACACTTATCTTCACTTCTGTCGATTTGCCGACGGAGATCACCACATGTTGAATATTAATGTTGATCGCTTCAATCGTCGATTTATAGAGTGGCTTACGCCCCGCTAGACATATGCGGACTTTATTGGGTAAACATAGCGTTTCGTCCGCTAGATACAAGTGAATCCCGGCTGGGACCATGAAGTCCATGCCTAGTATATATAGCCTCGTGACTCACTTGACCACAGACCCAAACGTTAGAATAATATAGTAGTGAACCGTCCAATGTGATCCTGATCTTCGTGCATCCACCCGTCATGTACGCGTTATCGCCTATACCGACACACTCTTAAGTCCGGCTTTCGTCGATCATGTATCCAACCCTACGAGCAAAAGTATTATCGATAATTGGCACTCAGCACCGTAATCGAACAGCATAGTGGCTTTCTCATTATTGATCTTGCCAATTGTTTTCGCCTGCTTGAACCACTTCCAAGGGATGTTGTAATTCCAGTATCCACGTAATTCGTATAACGCGAGATCTAGCTCCATCTTCACGGCTGATCGGGTGAATTTATCAGTTCGTTGCATACTTGAAATCGCCGGGGCACAAGTTGAATCAATACGTATATTAGCGATCGGCTCGGCCTGATCGTTAACCTCTGGATCTTTCAACTGTCTCTCAACGAATGCATATATACAGAGCCTACAACGCTCGGCTCGTACCAGATTCCATTTTGGCGTGCTTCTTTGTTAAAATTCTCCTCCGACTCAGACAGAAACATTCCAAACGGGATTGGTAGGCACATACGACTTGCGCATTATGTAAAAGATAAATTTATTTCTTAAGGGAACTGGACACGCTCATGTACTTTTCCACAAGCAGAACACGCGTAGAACACCTGTCCGATATGGTCCCTTTGCGGCCGGAAATTTGGCAAGTCAATCTCGTCTAGCATGCCCGATCATTACGATTGATCTATCTACAGTGCATGCACGCTTATGATCGTTCTCCGTGATCATGTAGCTCCAACCGATCAGCTTCTTCCAGATACACACGATGATCTTATCTTATCTTTACTTATTTGGAGGCATTCGTTGCATAAATTTGACGTCGGTCCGCATCATCTTCCGATTCACAAAAATCCGACTCCGAAATACCGCTCCCGTTTTCACTCTGATTGCTCATTCTGCTCGGTCAAATTTGACGGCACCTATCAGCGTCAATTTTTGATCGCTGATGAAACTTATCCGGTCCTATCGACGCTTCCGTCAATCGGTTTTTCAATCTATGATACACACGCAACGTTTCTTCCATGTCGTCGTCATCCGATAATCGCAGCAAAGTCAACTGTTTCGCCAAACTAAGATCGTCCAGCTTAGCAATCAAATGTTTAACATGTTCACTCCGCGTAGCTTGTCGGCCATCTCGAATTGCGACCTTGGCTCGGATCTCTGCCACACTAAATCGGTATAAATTCTTCAGAGGGGTTTCGTCTGATTGTTTGCGCGCGTGGTAATGCTGTCTGACATTCAACTCACCATATCTTATATAATGTACCATAGAAGCCTTAGCCAGATAGTTTTACATTAGGCAAGTAGCACGAATCAATTTGCTGAGTCAATTTTGCGCCTTTCCTGTAAATAGATTAACGAACACCAGCATTATCCTTCATCCATTAATGGGTCCCTTAGGAACGCAGACTTGACCTTGCTATTCTCCAGCTCCTAGCGCAATCTTCGTCTCGATCTCTATTGTTAAAGTCTTTCATTACTCCGATCACAGAGAAACGAATACGCTCAGGAGACGGTCCTTGATTTCTTGCAAGCTGCATGGTAGTGAACCCTGTGAGTGAATTTGTGTTGATCACAATATTCATTCAAGGGCTGTCCGATGGTCCCGTCAGGGACCACCTGTTCCGCGGAGATCTGAAGACGCTCTCCGAAGTAATCTTCGCAGCGGAGCAAGAAGATTATAGAGTGAGACAGTCTCACGCTACGTTGACCTCGCATCGTCTACAGAGACGATTAGCAGTCGGAGGTCCAGAACCAATGGACCTCTGTCATGTCGAGGGTGAGAAACCTCGCCCTGCGAATGACAAGCAATCGGTGAGATGCCATCGCTGTCATAAACTGGGACACTACGCATATGAATGCAGTATCCCCCGCTCAGTACCTCGCGGTGCTAAGCGCAGTAATCGTCCATTAGTAAGAAGAACTGGAGGGTGAGGGTCCGATGCTGTTGCAAAGCCACTACAGCGAAGCCAACCATCAAAATATGATCGGGATCAGTATACGCGGAGCGCCCTGCTGATCCAGCAACAACAAGAGAATCTGCAAATCTCTTAACGAAGGTTGCTCCCGACACTCAGTCCCTGTTTGTCTCTGCACTTGGTGATGAGGTGTCCCTTATTAACTTGATATTAAAAGTGACAAAGGACTTGTCACTTCGCGCCCTAGTTTAACGTTGGGCGTCGAGCAATTTTGTTTGGCGCCAGTCGCTTGAGGCTGGAAGTATCATCTTTTTGGAGCGGGAGATCCCTCCAACGATAATGACGGTGCGTTTAGCGACAGGCGCATCGATCACTGTGAAGATACGTGTAGTCGGAATCCACTACACGTTAAAAGGCGAACAGTACAATGATGATAACATCATTTGTTTACCTGGGTGACAAGTTTGATGTTTTCTTAGGACTACCTTGGCTTAGGAGATATGAGCCAAGGGTGAGCTGGCAGCATCAATCAGTTACTATACCTGCTACTTGTTCCTTCGATGAAGACATAAAAATATCTTGAAACGCTCACACTCACGTGGGTCTACTAATAGCGAGTGCGATGGCCTCACTCATAATACGGTCGTTAGCGCGACTGTACAAGAACACAATGTAGATGATCACTACATTGTAGAGAAAGCTCACCCAGATCCTGTAAAAGTTCCAGGAGGTGATCGAGACATTGAATGTCTTGGTTAATGATGCATCAAGCGTAGACGCTTACACGCTTAAATTAATTGTGCCTCCTAAAGAAACTTCGGAGATAACTCAGTTGCCCCCGCAAGACCCGAAACGGTTGTTGCGTGATCTGCGCAGTGGTAAAGTCAAGCAGATATGTGTACTCGTGGCGGAGGACGAGTACGTTATCGATATTCGGTCGGCAACAGTATTTGCTGAGAACGAACGGGTTCTCAGCAGCTCATCGATTGACGTAAGCGTCATCAATGAGAAGACTCGAAATGAGCGATACACGTCTGAATCCTTGGAGTCGCTTCGGGCAAATCCTTTGTATAAGAATTTGATCGAATTCAAGGATGTATTCCCTGAATCCGTACCTTGCGAGTTGCCTAAGGACAAAGTCACTCGACACGAGATTGAGATCAAGCCGGGCTCGAAGTATTGTGTCATGAAGCACTGGCCACTGCCTCGTGAACAAGTACTAGCGATCGACAAGTTCTTTGCCGATCGCTTAACAGCGGGCAACGTGAGGGAATCGACATCCCCTCACAGCTCTCCGATCTTCTGTGTGCGAAAGGCCACATTATGATGGCAGACAGTGCACGCCTTCAACAAGTTGAATGCTGCAACGGTACCGGCTCAGACGCCGATACCGAGGAAGGACATAATCATAGATGGCATGTCAAACAGTACCATCTTCTCGTCCATGAATCTGATGGACGGATTATATCAGATCCTCATGCGTGAACGGGACATCCCGTACACATCAGTGACCACCCCCAGCGGTATGATGTGGGAAAGGCTAGTGGTGCCACAGGGGCTGAGTAATGCCCCTTCAACATTCAACAGATGTGTTACAGATCTGTTGACACCTGTGCGGGATTTCGCACAGAGTTACTTTGACGATGTGTTCGTCCATAGCTGGGCTATGAACGGAAAGACGGACGTGGAGGGTCACAGAACACACTTTCGTCAGGTTATTCGACTTGTGCGCAAGCAGAAGTTGTATGTTGGCCTGAAGAAGTGTGTATTCGCGGCTGGCGAAATACCACTTCTTGGATGTATTGTGGGTAAACACGGCGTACGCCCTGATCCCGAAAAGATCAAGGCGATCACTGACTGGCCAGTGCCAGTCAATGTAAAGGGACTAAGGAAGTTCCTCGGGCTAGCGGCGTAATTGCACAAGTACTCGCGCAATGACGCCGAGATGAATGTTCATCTTTCTTGCTTGCTCAAGAAAGATGTGAAGTGGTCATGGAACGCTGAGTGCCAGCGTTCCTTCGAGGGTATCAAGCAAAGCTTGATGCAATCGCCGATCTTGGCGATTGAAGATCAGAACAGACCATTTCATGTGGTCTGTGACGCCAGCGATTTTGCAATCGGCTGTGCGTTAATGCAGTTCGACGCAGATGGCGCGGAGCGCGTCATCTGTTATCAATCGCGTCAGCTGCAACAAGCTGAGCGCAATTACCCAGTGCATGACAAGGAACACCTTGCCATGAAATATGCACTGGCTAAGTTCCGGGTCTATCAATTGGGAGATAGACCGTTCATCGTATATACGGGCCATGCGTCATTACGCACGGCCGTAAATAGTCCACACCTCTCGCAAAGGATAGAGAGGTGGGTGTCTTTCTTCGTGGAGTATAAACCAGGACGACTAAACGTCGTCGCTGATGCGCTCTCGCGCCGGCCCGATTTCGAGCCGGACGCCCAATTCAACAGTGAGGATAAGCCCACTGTTGCGGCACTGTCAGTCAGTGTCCCGTCGTCAGGTTTACTTGACGACGTACGAAAGGCATACGCAGAGGATATGATTCTCCTTCGTTTGATGGGTCGGTCACCTTGCGAACCTATCCCGGAAATTCTTGACGGATTTGTCGGCTCTATACCGTTCCTCCTCGGATCGGTATAGTAAACGCAACGGACTGCTGTACTATGCAGCAGTTGCCGACGACACGACTCGTGTCGTCGTTCCCGATCATGATGAATTGCATTTGCGTATCATGTCCGAGAGTCACGTTCCCCAACAGGCGGCCATCGTGGTAGAGAAAAGACTTAGATTACGGTAAGTCGTGACTTTTACTGGCCCCTCCAGTATCAGTTTGTACGCAAGTGCATACGTGCTTGCGAGGTTTGCCAACGGGTGAAGCCTAGTCTTTCATCCCGTGAGCCATTGCAGCTTCTGCTGGTCCCGGCAGAGTGCTGGCAGTCCGTTTCCATGGACTTTGTCTTCACCGTTCTTACTCACACAGTTCAAAGCACCTGTATACACGAAGTGTAGGATTTTTCTTTATAAACTCACGTGCACGTTAAGTGCAGAGGAAGGCCTTTCTTTTACAAAATTATTTTTTTGCCGAAGTAGATTTCAAATATGTTGTTAATTTTATCGCCAATAGATATAATTACTGAATTCTGATAAACAATCAAGACTTTACTTGGAGATTAAGGCAACTCGTCTCAAATTTTATTTTGCGTGTTTAGCAGCCATTAATGGTGAAGTTTGGATGTCGAAATGGCTTGTATCAATCAGTAAATAGAGTGGTGTCGAAATTATCACTTAAGTAATTTTAATCTGATATGAACAAATACTAAGGTAAACCTAAAAAGGAAATGTAAATTTATATATTGAACCAATTAGATGTCCTTTACATGTAACGAGATCGCCCGTTTATAACATATATCGATATCGAACGAACATTTTTAAATATCAATTGGCGACAGAGTAATTTTCGGCTATCCATATAAATGAGAAGGCCGTGGAAAATGCTTCGATAAAGGATGAATTTGATCTCTTTCTACACAAGATAAGTAAACATATATATATTTGTGACAGAGAATTGTTTAAAGGTGCAACTGGTTTCTTTCAGATCATTGGAGGTTATAGTTTATTGACCTCAATCGGGAACCATTTTCTACTGGTATAGTATCATATGCTTCCAACACAGGTAGAACCTAGATCGGTCTACCTTACTTTCCCATACCAATATGTATGGCAAGTGAGACGTATGTTTGATAAAAAGGGGAAAGATACGAATTTTGGGTATAAGAAGGGGCGGCCAACGGTCGGAAAAATGTAACAACGAACAATATCGGTGATCGGCCCCATTTTATTCTATCTGGCACCAGCTCGAATTGATTTAAACCGATGAGTGTAAGACCAATTAATGTTTCGATCGACATCACGCGAGATAGTTGTCTGAACAAACTGAAGACATATCGAGAGTGTGCTACTATGCGCCCACCAATGTAAATTAATTGACATTTAATATCGAGGTGAGATTTCGAGGAAGGATATCTTATGGCGGTAAAGAATGGAAGTTAAAAACGAGGTGTTATTAAGCTTTTATGAGCTCCACATCGAAAGAGCCAGTGAGGTCCCCGCAGGGGGTCTAAAAAGTTGATTCAAGCTTATTGGATCGATAGATAGATTTATTCTTGATAAGATGGATATAGCCGCAATGCTCTGGATAGGACAACGATGTTCTGAATACATTCACAAAGTTCTGTATGTGGTAATGCTTTAATTATCAAGAACAATATTGCAATAAGCACCATGATGATTGATGTACAGGCCAGCCACTACGAACATTCTTCGAGGGAGGCAATTTTAGCGTAAACGTAATACCGGATCCGAAGTTATTCAGTGGTTCAAAATTAAAATAATATTATGTTAATACTTTGTTTGGTTGGTCGACAAACATACTTGGAATTTTCGGCTTCTACTTATACCACGCGTCCTTCATCTCCGCGGAAGATTTTGCTGGATTTCTGACGATGAAAAGCACACGTGAACTAAGACACAGAAGACCGATTTTGCATTATTAATCAAGAGCGCGAATACCGATCTGGGATGTTTGGCTCGGATCGCGCAAGTACTCACAGAACCTCAACTGGGATTGGACGTAGCACATATCCAAAATAATAAATTTCAAGGTCTCGATACGATACACATGGTATGAACATTAAGTAAAGGTAGTTAAAGACTAGATTGAGCGAGATCGCGACGCAAAAGAATTAGATTGCTAGGTGAAGATTTTCGCTTATCAAAGAAACGTCAAAAACAAACACAGAACTAGACCGATCTACCCCAGGCCGCAATAAAAATTGAAGTCAGACTCACTGACAGTTTTACATGATAAAAAAGTCCATCAAACAAGTTACCGATAGCATTACCTTCCGAGAGTCGGTTGTGTGGGCAAGTAAAATAATATATTTTAGTATAACTACGAATGTAACGCAATCTGTTTATATCAAAATAACATTTTGCTCATACGAAGAGATCATATAAGTTGTATAATCGAACGTGCCCTCTGTTTTTAAAATTTTTAGTGTACAATAATATTTCAGGTTTAACTTACTCAAGTTTCTTTTAAACATTTCGTGTCTTACACAATAGTATTGCCCGTGTCCCTGGCGAAGCATGGAATTTTGTACGATACACGATTAGACCGAATTTAATGAGTCTCCAGATGGATAGATAAACTCGCCACCTTTATCAAAGGACATCGTCAAAACATATCGACCACATTTGGTATGTGATGGTGCTTGAATGCCTATTAATTTAAGCAATCGCATTATTCTTGTTAATATCTTTTACGCTTATCGTCAAATAAGTAAACCTCGAAATTATATTTAACCCATAACTTGCGATTAATTTTGTATATATTTTGTTCGAACATTACAGCAGGTCAGACTACTTAACGGCAACCGTTTAGAATACAGGTCCGTGTCATCAACTTCAATAAAGTAGGCGTGTAATCTTAAATTGATATCTTTTTTGATGATAGAACAAGTGATACTGAATAAAGAGAGAGTCTTTTCTTTGCATAAGTTAATGGAGTTTATAAACATGCATTGAAAAACAAACACATAAGCCTATTCGGGACTTCCAGTAACATCAATTGCATCAATCATATTAATTAAGGCTTTTAAAAAGGCTTATAATTAGCAATGTTTGTTTATTTTATATTGAGATGACCTGTTTACAATTATTAACGACAATTTGCCTTGGTTATAAGTGTATTTTATGCATACCTTCATACAATTGGTTCATAGTTTAAGTAGCGACGTACGGTATAAGGACATGCAGTTAAAGTTACACTATGTTCGGCAAAATTACGCCTCCACGAAATTTTAGGACGTTGTCACTTTTGACTTTTTCAATATTTTCAAATCTATGAAAAATGATCGAAATATGTAAAGTGTCATTCGTGTCACCGATAATGAATATTGGTAAAATTCTAAACTTGCTTGGCTACGAAATACTTATGTTTGTATGAAAATTTGTACTTATCTTGTATATAATGTTTTTTTGATAGAATTGATAGAAATTTTGTTTTAATCAATATAAGACCTCGTATGAAGACTCGTAATAATAGGATGAAGTCGCCTTGACGAAGCTGGTACTAATAGGCTAGATAAATACTCGTCTTTAATCATCAATAGTAAACTAATGTGAGTGTGGTCGTAGATTTGACGTTGAGACGGATCCCCGATGACGCTATATTGGTTCTCATAAATTTATTTCGTTCAACTTCATTTAGTCGGATTGCTACAGAAAAACGTATCAATATCGAAAGAACTGAGTGATATCAAAGCAAATGAAGTGTATAAACTATTATACAATTTACGAAGTCGAGCTAATCGAGCTAAATACTTAAGTGTAAAAGATAAGTAAGGGCATCTTAATGGAATGCACAAACCATCGAATCGTTTCGTTGCCTACAGTACGATCCCAAAGCTATTTTGCACAAATTTTGTTTTTACGTATACGTATTGATACAAATCGGAAACAGCCACGTAAATCTGTATCTTTAAAGATAAATTCTACGTGCATCGAATTACATGGAACATCAAATTTATATTGTCGCCTTGACTGAACAAAAGCGTGATATTTTTAATAGACTATAGAAAAAAGGATAATGGATATATAGCTAGCTAAGTTGAAGACAAAGGTGTGAAATATCTTTAATTTTATAGCAAGTAGGTATGTGAGACTGTGGTTTAGTGGTTGAGTCGTGATCGCTCGTTTCGCGAGACGATCCAGACTCTGCACTGGCGCCCGGACGATCGACTAACGAGGGGGTACTCCGATTCCGTGCTCTGTATTTTCTTGCTCACCTCGTGTACCCGTCGGTGGAGCGGGTTGCGCTCCACTTGGTGGACTTGAGCTAACGATAAACTTGACCGTTTTAGAAAATCGGGATAATCGGGTAGAAATTCTTCACCCGTTCAAGCGTAGCGGCGGATTGAGTGGAAAATCTTCACTCGATCCCGTATATAATTGGCCGCTCTCCCAGATTCGCCTTTGTACAAGAGTTATGCTTGATGCGCGAGCGTTCTGACCACTTGAGCCGTCTCGAAATCTTGTATCCAAACGGTAAAGTTCACTGCGTCCGATCGCAATTTGAGGGTGACGTGAGAATTGTCGTTCCGTCTGGCCACACAATCCAAGGGCGAATGTTGTAGAGACGCGGGTCATTCTCTGTTCAACGGAAGGCCAAAGATCCTGCTTGGGAGAAGTAGACGCGTGTCTTTCGTTGAAAATTCAATTCTGTTTGATGTCAACCAACCAAGTCCAAAACCCATGACTTTGCCTATCTCTTTACTAGGTCATCTGTTGCGCATCGCATGTCTATGTAATTCACTTCTCGCATCGTGTGGTCCACATCAGATACTCGGGTAGCGGACCGCCCGGCTGTGGATCGCTTCTTAGTGGATAGCACGGGATGTGTATCGCACGGGTAGCGGATCGCTCGGGTAAAGAATCACAGTATGTGGTCCGCCTAATTATGTGCTCACACAACCAAGACGTAAACACCCAGGATAGATTGTGGTCAAACTTTTGCATTTTTTACCGGGCATCCACGGTCGGATCGCTGTCGCTTTCGATTACTCGCATGCTTGATGATCTTGATGATGCGCTCCTCCAGCCTCTTGAGTAATCCTGTCGTTGCAGCTTGGTGATCCAAGTCCTTGATCGCGAATTGTAGTAGGTCAATCGCCGATCTGCGACTATATTCCTTTTTTGCCCTTTGGGTATATCAATCCGCATTACTCCAACAATCGTTTTCCTACACTCAATATGCTAATCCCATGCCTCGCGCCATCGGTTCCATCTCCGACTGCGCTCCACCATTCACATAGATTTCACACTTGAGGCGGTTCGCACAACCCAAACTTTCCATCATTCTTTCTTCTTAATACTACTTAAGAACTATATATGGCTATCCGACCGCGTCTATTCTTGCTTTGATGACAATGTAAAAAGTCACAATTGATACATTGACATATCAGATGCGTGCATATCGTGAACAATGAAGTTTCGAGCGATCAATAATGCGGACCGAACTTCTATGTTTTCTTGCTACACCAGGAGTAAATTTTTGGGTGCGTATTTGACCGGTATGAAAGTGCTAGACCAAATTTTTGTTACTAATTTTGTACGAGATACAAATGTATATACTGTCTAGGATGGATCTGAAGGTATTTATAAAACAAGAAAGCTTGGTTGCCAAAATAATCACTATAATAGCGTGGAAGAGATTATAAAGCCGAGTACACCATTTCGAATGACGAGACAAAAGGAAAGGGAGAGTAACACGTACAGGAAATTTGATTTTACTTTTTTCATTTATTGTAATGATCAATTCGTCTATAATAGCCTCCTCTGTGTGAGTCTCGTCGCTCTCGAACGAATATAAAGGTTGTTGTGCATAAATTCACAACCATGAGCCATGCACCTAATGTACTAATTAATTGGTTGGTATAAATTAAGTGTGCACCATTTTACTCGAACTATACGTTTCAAGCTGGGTCTAAGTACCGACAACGAGATTATGATTCCAAGTTGAATCGCTGCACAATTCTACTGCGTTTCTGGCAGCTGAAATGATCGTATGTCATACAGTACGGTGGTCACAACATTCGAGTAAATGCCGTCACATGTCTTTACACAAAAGATTATAAGTGCGAGTGTGCAAGATAATGCGAGAATAATCGATTACATCGGCTGTTGTTGGTTGGCAAGAAAGTATTCCGATTATCAAACCTTGTACAAAACTTAGCTTATGCGTCAAAATTTATGATCGCACTCGATAAATAAATGAAGCGGCAAAAACACATTTGGAATAAAGCACGCAGACCACGACTTAATATCTTAGCGATTACCGTCACAATAAATCTGTTTTGTCTTACAACGTTGCAAAATTGAGAATAAAGTGTTGTGGAGTCTATATGCATCTTGATTCCCCAATTTAGGCAGTATCGGCTCTTTGAGGGTTGTGTCGTTGCGCACAATTGAATATCCTGTGGCTATATCTGAATTTCTACAGACAATAGCACCTTTTGTTGATGCGAACAATGTTTCCCTATCTATTTAGAACTACGGATGAATCGGAATCGATAAGAGTTAATTAGAAAGTAATTAAACTATTGAGTATTCACACAGCGTCTTCAATGTGGCGTAGGATTGCATTAACAATTTTACATGTAATTAGCCGTTACAAATCTTCATTATAATTACATCGAATTTGCGCACCGCTGCACATCTTGAGCAGCATCGTGTTGTATCTACCGGGAGTGGACCATTCACTAGGATGGTCTTACCTCCTCCCTACCGCTCATATAAAGCATATCTAGCCGCATCATGGTAATCCATCTCGGTAACTTATTGTAATTTGAGGAGGGTTTTATAGGCGAAGTATAACGAGTCGCTCGTATCGAAACGGATAATGACAAGCTGCTTTGCCCGCATATAATTCCCATGAAACTAGTCAGCGCAATCGAGTCGCAACTGCCGATACATTATAAATAAGTAGTAATAACTAAGCTCAAATTGCGCTTATGGCGAGCCACGCTAATGGACATTTGGCTCGTCTAAATGTGATGAACTTTCTAGATGGCGTAGATATTGCATTAATAAACACACAACAGCGCACGAATGCACGGTTTCGCCGAATCATTTGTATGAACGTTCCATTGACGATTCGCTTAATCTGCAGCACATACCATGCAAGAAATTGTGTATAATCGATTGTTGCGATCCTCATCATTCCTCTGCGTCATAAATTGATGATACAAACAAATATCTGACCTTTCCGCTTCCCACGCTCCAGTATGTGTGCGTATTGCCTAAGTTACCAACTGCCCGCCACCGAATACGTACATGTAGATGCGCAAGCATGGTCTAGTCGATCATTCTATATTTAGTAATACGCAATTTGAGTTTCATGTAAGAATCAAGTGCTTCGATAATGTCTATAGGTATGGACCTCGCCAACCTAAAAATTTCGGGGAGGGTATTGACGGCTAGAAGCTGCGATTTACATAGTGCTACAAAGCTACATTCATCATGTAACTACACGAATGAATTGATCAAGTGTTGGCGTTCTCATCTTTTCTATGACAACAGTATGTCTTCGACCACGATCAAACACCATCAAAGTTTCGCTATCCCGGAGTATTACACCCACGCTGAACAACTAAAATGAATGTAAAAGAATAATTTTTCAAAGATTAAATTAAAGTCATTTTGATGATCTAACGCTCTCTCCAAAGTCCTACCGCAGGGAGCCTATACATCCCCCAGCAGCGAGCTAACAATGTATTTGCTAGAATGTACAGGCACAAGATGTAGCGGAGCTACACAGCTCCTTAAGTCAGAGGAAGACTTAACGCTCTCACGAGAAACTTTGGTTCACAGAACTTGACTCAGAGAGTCAATAGCTCAGAGAGCTAACGGTCACCATTCCAGAGGGACCAAACGATTCAAACGAATCACAGCACAGAGTGCTCGAGGACAAGCTACCTTTACAGGCGTTGCTTTTGTCCTCCCGATCAAAGACGCCTCGTAAGGCACGTGTCTCTTATTGATCAAAAGGGGAACTGAATTTTATTTCTTCTTTATACCTAAAGAACACCATAGAACAACGTACTTAACATAGTCACTAAGGTTCAAAGTAAAACCTCTCTAAAGATCTCGTAATCAGTTGATGACAGACATCAGTCTTCAACAATTGATACACTCACTGTGTTCTGAAATTACTTTATAGGGTACCCCCTCTCTTGTGTGCACCACACCTATCGTCGACTACCAGTCGACGTGTAACCCGTTTCACTCTCCCCCACCAGACTGACATTACCACAAAACGTCAATCGGTTTCTTTCCTCGAAGAGGTCGGTGTGTGTGCGCTTATCCTCACGGTGGCAAAACACGAAACACCATGGCATCGTCACCCAACGAGTCTCGGACGTTTTCCTCCTACCTCGGTATTAATGAGCATGTGGAATATGGTAGTGATACCAGTGTCCCTGGAGATGAAGGGATATCGTCCTACTCCGCTGTATCTGAGGCTCGACCTCTAACAGCACCGAATCCGTTCGTTAGACGTGGTGTTACCACAGCGCCAGGAGCGCAGCATCATATAACAGATGAAGATGAGAACATCATCACCATCCCGCTCGAAGAGAAGCTGTAGTTAACCCTCCAGCGTGAGGAGCGTGCTCTACGTCGGACTCATACCCAGACGGTTATTCAAAACCGGAGCGGTTACGTGTTTACAACACCTGACGTGGAGCAACGCTTACGTCAAGCGGAAGGCCGTAGCCTTAAACATGGGCCATGGGCCCCGAGGCTACGTCGCCAGAAGATCTAGCCGTTCGTCAGGCTCTAAATAAGAGATATCTCGAACCATTCTTAATCACACAAGGTCAGTACCGCGCGCATCTTGAGAGCTTGTCTCGTGGTGTTTCGGTTCGACCGATTAAGGGCATGCCCATCTTGTTGTTCGCTGGCGAACTGCCCGAGGAGGAGGACAATCAGTTCATCCGTTAGGTGTATCGCAAGCGACAACTTAGCAGTGTGCCAGCGCTGCGGGCCAGCGCCGATGTGGCCGACGTTCGTCTGGAACAAAAGTTTCGGTACGAATACGTCAAACTCAAGGCCAGGGGCCAGTTTCGTACACTTACGCGTTATGCTCCGGCTACAATGGCAACCACGGGTCACGACCCTAAGGTGCGGAGCAACACGCTACTTCCCACCACTATTGGTGCGAAGCATTATCGGTCGCAAGGCGACCCTGGTCACGATGTTCGTTAACATCCACGGCGTATGGTCTATCCTGCCGAAGGGCTATCTCATACTCCCACGAGTTCTCCGACTCCGGGTACCCTCGCCACTTCACCAGATACTTGTATTGGCCGCGACGACGACGTCGCTGAAGATTTTTCTCCACATGGAACTGGTGGTTCCCTTGCTCATCGAGCAGCGTCGGTGGTGGTCGGGGTACCGAAGGAGGAGCATGAGAAGGTGCTCCGTAAGCTGAGTGGTCTCCGAGAGACATTGGGTAAGACCCAGAATGAACTCGGCGCGATGCAAGCCCGTGCTCAGGCGTTGGAGTTGGCTTTAGCCCGTGTGAATGGTCAGCTTGGCCTCCTGGTTCGGATGCAACAGTCGACGTCAAGGCCTTATTTCTAGGCGCAAGCGCCTCCGAGTTCACGTGGGATGGATCCCGATACGGCTTAAGCAATCAAACGTAGAACACAAGGTGTGTGCGCAGTTTGCGCGCAAGGTTGAGCGTATACGCAAGTTCCTTCTTGGCGACGACCGTGAATGGTCCAATGAAGCGCGGACGCAACTTAGCCTTGTAGACATCGGACACTACATTTGTAGGTATTTATTAGCGTTGAGTAGAACTTGGTCTCCGACCTCAAAACGTTCAATACAACCTTATCCTTTAGCATCAGCTTGTTCCTTCTGATTGGCTTGGATATCATCCAGTGCATCACGCACGTGTTGTAACACATTAAAGCGCGTAGCGAGAAACTCGCTTACCTGTTTGTGAACAGTAGCGGGGCTGATATCTGCAAGTCGATCGGCCATCTCTCCCCCACCAAGCCCTGAACCACGCAGTGGTAGCGTTAACGGAACGCGGTGGTGTGTGATACCATTCACATAAAACGGAGTAAAGCCTGTAGAGGCATGCACGGCGTTATTCAACGAAAATTCAACGACAGAGAGCATCGAACTCCAACGTTTTGGCGTTTAAGTGCAAACACTGCGTAATATATCACCGATGATGCGATTCACTCGCTCGGCTTGACCATCAGTCTGCGGATGATCCGCAGTGGACATGTCCAAACGTGTGCCGAGCACCTTAAAGATGGACTTCCAAAACTTCCCAGTGAAGCGAGGATCTCTGTCAGAGACTATTGCCACAGGCAAGCCGTGTTGTCGAAACACTCTATCGATAAACAGCGTAGCTGTACTTTCACCGTCAATGGTATCTGGCATAGCCGCCAAGTGAGCCATCGTGCTCAAACGGTCAACAAAGACCACAATACCCGTATTGCCTTGCACATCTTTCGGCAGACCGAACATAAAATCGATGCTGATAAACTACCAGCACCCAGAGGGTGTAGGGAGACTAGCGAGCGGCGCAGCCGCATGAGCTGATGGTTTCACCCGTTGACACGTTTCGCACGTACGCAAGTATGTGCTTATCCATTTGTAAAGTTTGGGCCACCAATAGTATTGGCTCACGGAGCTATATGTCTTTTCTCGACCGAGATGACCGCTCACCGCAGTATCATGCGCCTCATAGAGGATGCGATACTTCAATTCCTCATCATGAGGGACAACGATACGGGGAGTATCCTCCATATCTGTGCTATAGCACAACAGGCCTTGATCGATGGAGTATCGATGTAGCCTCGCACGCAAACGTGCCGACATATCAATGTCTGAGTCGTTTAACTCCTCGCTCCCCAGAGCACGTAGCAAAGCTACACAATGTCCATCTTTGGCATATGCCGAACGAATGAGGTCTGTGACCGATGATGACAGAGTCGTAACATGAGCAAACTCATAGTCAGGCCTACATGACAACGCATCAGCCAAAGCATTCTGCTTGCCTGGCTTGTATTTCACCTCGAAGTTGTATTCAGCAAAGAATGAGAGCCAACGGGCCATTCGCTGAGACAGATGTGGCGACTGGGTCGCAGTGCGTAATGACGCATGATCTGTATAGATCACAAAAGGCTTCGAGCCAAGCAGATGAACTCTGACTTTGACTAAAGCATACTTCATCGCAAGCAGCTCTTTGTCATGAACTGGACAGTTCTTTTCAGCTACTTTCAGCTGCCGGGACTCGAACGCAATGACGCGTTCCCGTCCATCATTATCTGTTTGTAACAGATCACTGCCGATGGCAAAGTCAGATGCGTCACAGACGACACTGAAAGGCCGATCAGGATCGGGCAAAGCCAAAGTTGGCGCATGAAGAAGACTCTCTTAAACCGCCGTAAAGGCTTCATGCTCGGGTTTAGTCCAACACCACTCCGTATCCTTTTTTAAGGAGATTGGATAATGGCCGAGCCATGTCTGCATAGTTTGCACTATGCTTGTGTTAGTAATTGGCGAGACCAAGCCACTTACGTAGGTCCTTTTGGTTCCTAGGAACCAGTCAATCGACTATGGCTCTTATCTTAGTAAAATCCGCTCTAAGACAACGCTATCCAATGAAGCACCCTAAAAAGGTAATCTCTTGTGCACCAAAGATGCACTTAGAGGCGTTGGCATACAACTTGTTCGTGCGCATGCACTCGAGCACTGATCTTAAATGGTCGATGTGATTATCCACATCAGACCGGCCGTTCATTGCACGACCATGGACAAAAATGCCATTAGAGTAAGTCTGTGCATAACCTCGGTGAGGACGAAACAGTTGTGTCACAAGACGATTGAACGTAGCTGGGGCATTGGACAAGCCCTGTGGCATAACTAGCCACTCCCAGAGCATACCGCTCGGGGTAATAACCGCTGTCAGCGGAATATCCTTCTCACGCATGAGCAATTGGTAATAACCATCGACTAAGTCGAGTGCACTGTACATTGTACATCCCACCATATTGTTCTGAAGAACATCTTTCCTAGGGATTGGTGTCTGAGACGGGATCGTGGCAGCTTTAAGCTCATTGTAAGCATGAACAATGCGCCACTTCCCATTGGACTTTCGGACACAACATGTGGGCGTGGAATGAGGAGATTTGCTCTCTCGAACCATCCCCGCTGCGTGCTTTGCATGAAAGAATTCGTCAATGACGTCACACTGCTCCTTTGGTAAAGGCCACTGCCATGTTACGTAGTATTTAGTTCCAGGTACGAGGTCAATTTCATGACGCACACCTCTATCCGGAGGTAAGACAGACGGTGGGTCGTGACACACCACGTCTTGAAACTCCTTTACCAAAAGATAAAACGGATCAAGAGGATCATTAAGAATCGAAGATCCACTACGCGCATTAAGTGTTGCCTTTGTGTCCTCAAGGACTGACTCGTCCAATAAAGAGGATAAGTTCAACTCAACATCGGGTCGAATGACCACTAAGTCGGATAACTCTCCTGCCGTTAAGGCTTGGCTGAATTCGCCATCAGACATTTCCTCTTGTTCAAAGAGACTATCTAGAGAAGGAAGAGTCTCAAGAGTAATGTTGCCAGAAACATGGCCGGTCATTCCATTGACAAGTGTATATATTGCATTTTTATTTTTATCACTCCTTAACATCTCGGACGTCTGGAGCTTGACAGTTGCCACCCAACGCCGAGATCGTTTCCTCAAATAAACCTTACGCCTCCTAGAGGCCGGGACAGTAGGGTCCTTGTAGTTGCTATCTGCTATAGCACGCTCTATACGAGAGCTCATGTATTGATCGACATCTGGTGAAGAGTTACGTAACTCTAACACTTCACGTACAGCATCCGGGTCTAGCCCTGTATGCTCTGGCTTATCGCCAACAATGTCATTAGCGACTTTCAGTATGGTGCCAACTCGGCCACCCTTACTCGGTGGAATTTCACGTGCCACCCCACTCACATCAGAGGAAGTACATTCTTGATGTCTCGGCCCTAGGCCAACCATGCCTGCAGCATGAATTGACTCATTATCACAACGAGTATTACTTAACGGAGTATAACTCTCTTCAAATACGTTAGAAGAGATCCGCTCAATATTCATGTCATAGACATTCGAGCTAGTTAGCTCCGACATACCAATGTCCAGCACATTGACATCTTCCGTCAATGGCTCGCGCCAATAGCGCTTTTGTTGCCTAGAGAAGGTGGGTTCATGACTCTCCAAAACTTCACTAGGAACATTGCGCGTTGCGCCTAAGGTCTTAGACCTCCAATCGATCCATGGTTCATGGCGTTCAAGCCAGGCCATGCCTAGGATGAGATCGTATTTCGAATTCAAGTCTAGGACAAGGCAGCGTTCTGTGCTATCAAAATCCCAAAAAAATTTCACACCCAAGTTCAACGGAACTTTAGGCACAGTAACGCGACTACCCGTCGCAAACCGAACAGTGATGGAATCACCTTCGTGCGCTTTGCGCGCCTCAGCGTATAGCTGACTCCCCTCAAGAGAACGACGTCGATCATAATTGCATGACGCCCCAGAATCGATTAATATCGACCACTGCTTCTCAAAGAATTTAACTATCGCCTCGGTGACTAACAAGCCAGGCTTGTATTAACGCTCTGTGCTTGCTGGCACGGAGCTCTGTGGGGCCAAGCCCTGTGTTGCTCCACCTCGTAGAGAAGTGACAGAACTCAGTTCTACCCCAGTAGGGCACCCCGCGCCTACTGGGTATCGACGTTTCCCCGTGCCATACCAGGTTCCTGGTTGCGGCCCATAGGGTTACGTTGTTGCTTACGCAAAGAACAAGTGGGGCGTAGATGTTTGGTGCTTCCACACGTATAACAACGTCTTACTTCCTGTCGTTGCTCTGCAACATGAAGCTCCGCTTCACCTTCATCTTCAGCATAGCTGAGATCCATCGGTTCTGGCTTACAGTAAGCCGAGGTGCTTGCAGAGGTTGCTCTCGCAAAGCTTGAGTTGTACTTATTCCAACTAAGTCTCGCTGACTTAAAGTTATGCTCATCATTTTGAGCGATGCTCACAGCCTCTTCGAAAGTTGAGTGATGGACTCGAAACACCTCGGTCCTGGCAGCGCCAGTGCGGAGACCTTCCATAAAGACTGTCACGCAGACAGTCTCAGGGAGAGGGTCAGACTGCATGGCAGCCATCATAGTTTTCAACTCTTGGACATAGTCCGTTAACTCGTTCTTAATTTGACGTGTGGACAAGAAGCGTAAACGCACGCGATAAGGCTGGTTAGGCGGCGAGAAAACTCGCAACAGGTCTAGCTTGAGCGGATCCCATGTGGAAAACGCCAAGTCGACCGACGTTCCGCACGTCAGAGCCCATTCTATAGCTCTTCCATCGAGTTTTGAGATCGCCAGCGATAATCGCTGATGCTCGACTGAGATCAAGCCAGATCTCATGGCCATCTCAATCTCACGGATCCAGAGGATGAGGTTTTCACCCTCCTATCCGAAGAAATGCTTGACGTCCACCTTAAGGGGACGAGGCTTAACCTCTTTGTCTGGCATAGCCACAAAGCGTGTGGGCATAGACGACGATACCTGGTTCTGAACCTGCCCTAAAAGGGACGTCTCATACTGCATAAGGGTCACGACACGCGCATTGAGCACGTCGGGACCTTGTGCAGCGAGAAATTCAACATATTCTGGGCCTACGGCCGCGGTTAGCTTATCTAGCGCAACCTTTTGGGCCTCATTGAGGGGTGTGGATTGCCTCATCCTCGCAGAGGGTCAGTCGTAACGACTCAGGGGAGATTGACTACAAGTGCTACCAAGTGTAGCGGAGCTACACAGCTCCTTAAGTCAGAGGAAGACTTAACGCTCTCACGAGCAACTTTGGTTCACAGAACTTGACTCAGAGAGTCAATAGCTCAGAGAGCTAACGGTCACCATTCCAGAGGGACCAAACGATTCAAACGAATCACAGCACAGAGTGCTCGAAGACAAGCTACCTTTACAGGCGTTGCTTTTGTCCTCCCGATCAAAGACGCCTCGTAAGGCACGTGTCTCTTATTGATCAAAAGGGGAACTGAATTTTATTTCTTCTTTATACCTAAAGAACACCATAGAACAACGTACTTAACATAGTCTCTAAGGTTCAAAGTAAAACCTCTCTAAAGATCTCGTAATCAATTGATGACAGACATCAGTCTTCAACAATTGATACACTCACTGTGTTCTGAAATTACTTTATAGGGTACCCCCTCTCTTGTGTGCACCACACCTATCGTCGACTACCAGTCGACGTGTAACCCCGTTGCACAAGACCCTGGTTAGGTAGGTAATCAAAAGCTCCTCGTCAAAGTCTTTCGTAGGCGAATGCGTGGAACTCTAGTAATTCATTTCCCTGTCGAAAGAACCCAGAAACACTCGTCACGTCGGAGAAAGCCGCGCAAAATCCACAAACAGCACTTGGGTACTTGTCTTAGTGTCCGTAGCGATGTTCGCCAAAGCATCCGCCATTTGGTTTAACTGACGGAGAAGATTTGTCCAATGCAAAATGGTGAGCTGAACCGTGATAGCACGACAGCGATCATAGACATCACGTGACCGCGATTCCTTAGGTGGACGTCGTCGCAAAATGTGTTTGGGTATGAATTGACTATCCCCAACAACGATGATCCCGCGTAGATTGTCGAAGATAGCTTTGCGTAGACCAAAAAACGGACCTATGTATTCCGCGTGATTGTTTGTAGTGGACCTGGCGGCGTACGATACACTTGCCATCCAGTATACACGGGGTATGAGAACATCCGAGCTGACGAATACAATTAAACCGAGCTAGATTCATCTGGTCCCAAATTGCCTCGAGCCCCGCCATCGAATACAGCACGGACTGCAAGTTGTCCCGGCAAACTAAGCTGCGCGATGGAGACTCACCCTCACGCGACCTTGTAAGTGCCTAGAATGTTATATCTGCAGCTAGATTTAAGGCATTAGCGGTAGCGTGAGCGTGCGTCTGATGTGCATTGGTCAATGTCCCTCAATGAAGCGGCCTTAGCAACCGTGACGCGCGATAACGTGTGTGGGCCAAATGAGGAGATCTGCGCCGGCATCTTCTTTTCCATATCGCCTAAAACGTCCGGATTACGCCAAGCCTTATATTTGTAGGAGGGCGTCATATACCCGGCTTGCAATTAGGTCCTTCGTGGACAGGAAAGCTTTTTAATACGTTCGTGCATGATAGCCCATACACCGGTGGTGCCGAAGTCAAAAGAAGCATCAGTACGTGGCGAGCTATATCACTGGTGTTGTCGAGCCGTAAGGTATACCATGGATAGAGGAAGATTTCTTAAATGATGATGGCTCTGTGACCTGTCCAACCGATGTGAAAGGTGCCCTAGTAAGTCGCATTGCGGCTGAAAAAAGGGCAACCTAGGCGCCCATTGAGCACGTCACAATGTGCATACGTACGTAGCACGATACAATAAATACCAGATCTCCCCTAACAGTCGACCCATGGATGGCGTATATATCCTTTCAGGTAAGTAATCCAAGAGCCACTGCGACCTCCGGGTCATCTAAAATCGAAGCCGCCGCCCGTCGAATCACATCAGCACGTTCGTGGAGGAAGAAGGATTCCAGTATGGTGCTTTTCCAGTTGGTTGCGCGTCCTTCAGCTAATAAGACATTTCTTCCCAATTGACACGATTCGGTCCAGCGCAGGGTAAGGAGATCGGCTTTAATTTGTACACCCGTGGAAGCGGTTTGTAGTACTTATGTCAGCAGATCCGGCCTGGAGTGCGCCGTGACGCGCATTCCGGACAATAAATTACCATGATCGATCGGATTTATGAAATTAATCTGTGAATTAGACGAACGAAGGATCCAGGCTGTGACGACCTGCTTTAAACAGTGTGCGGGCAGACATAGGTTTAAACGAGCGATACTCTGGTACAGCAGTAGAGGATAATTATACCCCAATACAATGTTCAAGAGCTGAAAATCCGTATCAGAGACCAAGAAAAACGATTTTCACGTAAGGCTACAAGCGTTAAAGCGTTCAGCTCAATGGGTGCCGCAATTCCAAGCAGTCCGACCAGAAAGGGGATGTTCGAATAAATGCTGGATGCTATGGTCATTAAAGAGCGTCGGCGATCGATGACTTTGATGCGGCACGTTCAAAATGTCGCGTTGCATAAGTGTAGCGGAGCTACACAGCTCCTTAAGTCAGAGGAAGACTTTACCGCTCAACGAGCAACTTCAGGTTTCATTAACCCGACCTAGAAAGTTAAAAAGCTCAGAGAGCTTACGTTCTCTGTTTCAGGGGGGATTCAAGATTCAGAGAATTACAACACAGATTGCACAAGGAGTAGCTAACTTAACAAGGCGTTGCTACATCCTCAAACGATCACAAGACGCCTCATAAGGCACGTGTCTTTCAGTGATCAAAATGGGAACTGAATTTTATTTCTTCTTTTAACCTAAAAGAACACCTTAGAACAACGCAATTAACCTACTCGCTAATTTCCGAAATAAAACCTCTCAAAAGATCCCGTAATCAATGTTTGACCGACATCAGTCTTCAACAATTGATACTGTGTTCTTATATCACTTTAAAGGGGATCTCATCTCTTGTGTGCACCACACCTATTGTCGACTACAAACCGACGTGTAACCCCGTTGCACCCTCCCCATCAGATTGACGTTATCTGAAAAGGTCAATCGAAGTCCTTCCTTGAAAAGGATGGTGTTTGTGCGCTTCAATTTCGCGATACAGCAAAACACGAAACACCATGGCATCGGACCCCATGAGTCGCCGACTCTTTCTTCTTACCTTGGCATTGATATGGAGGAGGACTATGGTAGTGATACCGATGTCCCTGGTGAATAAGGACAGTGTCCGGCTCACCAGTGCAAGAGATAACGCCTCATACTGCACCGAACCTATTTGCTGAGCGTGGCGAAGCCACCGCGCTGTTATCGCTGGATCATGCAACATATGCAGGTGAACGCATCATCACCAACCCGCTCGATGAGCAACAGGAGATAATTCTCCAGCGAGAGAAGCGTGCTCTACGTCGCACTTATACCCAGAAGGTTATCCAAACTGCTTGCGTGTATTTAACACCAGACGCGGAGCAACGTATCCGTCATACAAAAACCGTAGCCTTGCAACATGGGCCATTGGCCCAGAGGGTACGTTGCCAGAAGACATTGCGTTCCGCAACGTTCTGAATGAGAGGTATCTCGAATCGTTCTTGACCACACAAGGTCAGTACAAAACGCACCTCGAGAGCCTAGATCATTGTGTTTCGGTTCGATCGATTAAGGGTGTGCCCATCTTGTTGTTTGCCGGCGAGTTGCCTGATGAGGGGGTAATCATTTTGCCCGTTGGGTACACCGCACGCGTCATCTCAGCATGTCCCATCACTGAGAGCAAGTGCCAGTGTGGCTGACGTTCGTCTGGAACAAAAGTTTCGGTACGAATACGCCAAGCTCAAGGCCAGAGGGCAGTTGAGTACACGTACGCGCTATGCTTCGGCTACGCCGGTAGCCACGGGTTTTGACCTTAAGGATCAGGGCTACCCGCTACCTCCCACCACTATTGGTGCGAAGCATTATCGGTCGATGGAAGAACCTTGCCACGATGTTCGTTAACGTCCACGGCGTATGGGATATCCTGCCGAAGGGGTATCTCAAACTCCCACGAATTCTTCGACTCCGTGTATTCTCGCCAATTCGCCAGATGCTGGTATTGGCCCTGACGACGACGTCGTTTCAGGATTTGATCCACATGAAACTGGCGCTTCCCTTGCTCATCGACCAGCGTCGGTAGTGGTCGTTGTACCGAGGGAGGAGCATGAGGAGGTGCTTCTCGAGCTGATAGGTTTCCGTGAGACATTGAGTACGACCCAGAGTGCGCTTGATGTGATGCAAGCCCGCGTGCAGGCATTGGAGTTGGGTCAAGCCCGTGTCCAGGCGTTGGAGATGGTCCAAGCCCGTATGGAGGCCCAGCTTGACCTCCTGATACGTATTCAGCATCCGATGGCAAGGAAAACTTGCGCTGCGCAAGTGCTTTCAAGTTCACGTGGGATGGATCACGATACGGCTTAAGCAATCAAACGAAGAACACAAGGTGTGTGCGCAGTTTGCGCGCAAGGTTGAGCGTATACGCAAGTTCCTTCTTGGCGACGACCGTGAATGGTCCAATGAAGCGCGGACGCAACTTAGCCTTGTAGACATCGGACACTACATTTGTAGGTATTTATTAGCGTTGAGTAGAACTTGGTCTCCGACCTCAAAACGTTCAATACAACCTTATCCTTTAGCATCAGCTTGTTCCTTCTGATTGGCTTGGATATCATCCAGTGCATCACGCACGTGTTGTAACACATTAAAGCGCGTAGCGAGAAACTCGCTTACCTGTTTGTGAACAGTAGCGGGGCTGATATCTGCAAGCCGATCGGCCATCTCTCCCCCACCAAGCCCTGAACCACGTAGTGGTAGCGTTAACGGAACGAGAGGGTATGTGATACCATTCACATAGAAATGTGTGTAGCCGGTGGATGCATTCACGGCGTTATTCAACGTAAACTCAACGACCGGGAGCATCGAACTCCAACGCTTAGGCGTTTCAGCGCAAACACTACGCAAGATGTCACCGATGATGCGATTCACTCGCTCGGTTTGACCATATGTCTGCCGATGATCTGCTGTGCAAATGTCCAATCGTGTGCCGAGCACCTTGAAGACGGACTTCCAAAACCTTCTCAGTGAAGCGAGGATCTCTATCAGAGACAATTGCCAACGACAAGCCGTGGTGTCGAAACACTCGATCAATAAACAGCGTAGCTGTACCTTCAGCATTAATGGTTTCCGGCACATCTGCTAAGTGAGCGATTTTGCTCATACGGTCGACAAATACCACGATACTCGTATTGCCATGCGTATCTTTCGGTAAAGGGAACATAAATTCCATGCTGATGGACTCCTAACGACCCGAGGGTTTGGGTAGACTAGCTAGCGGCGCAGCCTCATGAGTTAAAAGTTTCATCCGTTGACACGCTCCAAACGTACGCACATATATGTTCACTCATTTTTTTAGTTCGGTCTACCAATATCATTGGCTAACTGAGCCATAGGTCTTCTCACGACCGAGATGACCGATAAATGCAGTATCATGTGCCTCATAAAGGATGCGATACTTCAATTCCTCATCATGAGGGACAACGATACAAGGCCTCAATATCCGTGCTATAGCACAACGGGCCCTGATCGATGGAGTATCGATGTAGCCTCGCACGTAAACGTGCCGACAATTTTATGTCCGAGACCTTAAACTCCTCGATCCCAAGAGCACGTAGATGAGCTACACAGTGTTTATTCTTGGCATATGCCATACGAATTAGGTCAGTGAACGACGACGTCAGAGCCGTCACATGAGCAAGCTCATATTCAGGTCTGCGAGGTAGCTGATCAGCCAACGCATACTGCTTTCTCAACTTATACTTTACCTCGAACTTGTACTTGGAAAAGAATGAAATCCAACAACCCATTCTCTGGGAGAGGTGAGGCGACCGGGGCGCAGTGCGTAAAGACACATGATCAGTTTATATCACAAACGGCTTTGAATCTCTTTGTCATGGACTGGATAAACCATTCTGCAGCTTTCAGATGTCGAATTTTAAACGCAATGACACGTTCTCGTCCATCAACATCTGTTTGTAACAGAGCGCTGCCTATGGCGAAGTCAGATGCGTCACAGACGGCACTAAAAAATCGGAAAGGATCGGGCAAAGCCAAGATTGGGGCATGAAGGAGACTCTCATTTACTGCTTGGAAAGCATCATGCTCGGTGCTAGTCCATCACCATCCCACATCCTTATTAAGGAGATTGGATAATGGCCGAGCCATGTCTGCGTAATTCGCACTGTACTTGGGTAAGTAATTGGCAAGGCCAAGCCACCTACATAAGTCCTTTTTGTTCTTTGGAATTGGCCAATCAACTATAACTTTTACCTTGGCGGGATCCGCTCAAAGGCCTTGCTTACCAATAAAGCACCCTAAAAAGGGCATCTCTTCTGCACCAAAAATGCACTTAGACGCGTTGGCGTACAACTTATTCGTGCTCATGCACTCGAGCACCGCTCGTAAATGGTCAATGTGATTGTCCACATCTGATCGAACGTTCATAGCACGACTATGGACAAAGATGTCATCAATCTACGTCTGTGCATATCCTCGGTGAGGTCTGATAAAATTGTGTCACAAGACGATTGAATGTAGCCGGGTCATTCGATAGCCCTTGCGGCATACCATGACACCCCCAGAGATTTATGCCTTGGGACCCCTCAGACCTCCCGGGGGTGATCTGCGAGTACCGCGGTTCGGTTTAAACTCGCCAGGGACCCACATTCCTCATTACGCTATGGGGATTTTTGGCTAGTAGGGCCTCCAGCCCACCCAACTATCACACACACTTCGGTGCGGGTTGGCAGGGCGGCCGCCCATTGGGTGATTACTCGTCATACTTTATTAGCCTATCTCCGGCGCCTTGTTATCGAACCCCCTCCGGGATATCGATCTAGAAACCTCCCGGTCCCAGCTCCAGTGGATTACCACTCGGCCACTGGGGTCGGTCCATGCCATCCCCAGAGCATACCGCTCGGAGTGCTAACCGCTGTCAGCGGAATATCGCTCTCTGGAATGAGATGCTAATAATAAATATCGACTAAGTCGAGCGCACTGTACATTGTACATCCCACCTTATTGTGATGAAGAACATCCTTTCCCGAAATTGGTATATGAGCAGGGAAGGTGGCCACATTAAGCTTGTTGTAAGCATGAATAATGCGCCACTTCCCATTGGGCTTTTTGCCACGGAAGGTCGTGGTGGAATGGGGAGATTTGCTCTCACGTACCATTCCAGCCGCGTGCTTTGCACGAAAGAATTCGTCAATGACGTCACCCTGTTCCTTCGGCAAAGGCCGCTGCCGTGTTACGCAGTATTTAGTTCCAGGAACCAAGTCAATTTCATGACGAACACTTCAATCGGAAGGTAAGACGGACGGTGGGTTGTGACACAACACGTCTTGAAACTCCTTTACCAAAGGATAGAACGGATCAAGAGGATCATTAAGAATCGAAGATCCACTACGCGCATTAAGTGTTGCCTTTGTGTCCTCAAGGACTGACTCGTCCAATAAAGAGGATAAGTTCAACTCAACATCGGGCCGAATGACCACTAAGTCGGATAACTCTCCTGCCTGTAAGGCTTAGCTGAATTCGCCGTCAGACATGTCGTCTAGGTCAAAGAGAGTATTCAAGGATGAAAGAGTCTCAAGACTAATATTGCCATTAACATGTCCAATCAGTCCATTGACAAGCGTATATAGTACATTATTACTAATATCACTTCGTTACTTCTTATAAATTGGGCGCTTAACAGTTTCCAACCTAAGCTGAGATTGTTTCCTCAAATAAACCTTACGCCTCCTAGAGGACGGGACAGTAGGGTCCCCGTGGTTACCACTTATCTTAGCACGATCTGTACGAGAGCTCATGTCTTTAACGACATCTGGTGAAGAGTTACGTAACTCGAACACTCCAACTAGTTAATTTACACGTACCACTTCACGGTACAGCATCCGTGCCTAGCCCTGAACACTCTGGATTCTCGACAACAATGTCATTACAGACATTTAGTGAGTTGTCATCTCGGCCGTCCTCACTTGGTGAAATTTCACGTGCCACCCCACTCACACCAGAGGAATTACATTCTTGATGTCTTGGCCCTAGGCCAACCATGCCTGCAGCATGAATTGACTCATTATCACAACGAGTATTACTTAACGGAGTATAACTCTCTTCACATATGCTGAAAGAGCTTCGCTCAATTTTATTGTCATTGACATTGTACTTAATTAACCCTGATATACCAATGCCTAGTACATTGACATTTCTGTCAATGGCTCGCGCTAATAGCTCTTTTGTTGCCTGGTAAAGGTGAGCTCATGACTTTCCAAAGCTTTGCTAGGAACATTGCGCGTGATGCCTAAGGTCTTAGGCATCCAATTTATCCATGACTCGTGTCGTTCAAGCCAAGCCATACCTATGATGAGATCATATTTCGAATCCAAATTGGGGACAAAGCAGCGTTCAATGCTGTCAAAGTACAAAAACTTCACACCTAAGTTCAACGAAACTTTAGGCAATGTGAGGAGACTACCAGTCGCTAAACGAACGGTGATCGAATTAACTTCATGCGCTTTGAGCGCTTCATCGTATCGCTGACTCCCCTTAAGAGAACGACGTCGATATTAATTGCATAATGCCTTGGAGTCGATTAAGATCGACCAATGCTTCTCAAAACCTTAAAAGTTTGCCTCGGCGACTAACAAGCCAGGCTTGTATTAACGCTCTGTGATGGCGGGCACAGAGCTCACTCGGGATAATCTCTATTTCACTCTACCTCTTGGAGAAGTGACAGAGCTCAGTTCTACCCCAGTAGGGCGCCCCGCACCTACTGGGTATCGACGTTTCCCCGTGCCATACCAGGTTTTTGGTAGGGTCTGGGTTTCGACTCATAGGTTTCTGTCGTTTCTGACGCAAAGGACAAGTAGGACGCAAGTGTTTAGTGCTTCCGCACATGTAACAGCGTCTCACTTCCTGTCGTTGCTCTGCAACATGCAGCTCCGCTTCACCTTCATCTTCAGCATAGCTGAGATCCATCGGTTCTGGCTTACAGTAAGCCGAGGTGCTCGCAGAGGTTGCCCTCGCAAAGCTTGGGTTGTACTTATTGCAACCAAATCTGGCCGACTTATAGCTGTGCTCAGCAATTAATCGATGATAACAGCTTCCTCAAAAGAGGAGATATGGGCCCAAAAAACATCGGTCCTGGAAACGCCATTGCGAAGGCCTTACATGAATACAGTCACACAAATGTCTCAGGGAGAGGGTCAGACTTCATAGCATCCATCATAGTTCTCAACTCTTGGACATAGTCCGTCAACTCATTATTACCTTGGCGGGTAGACAAGAAGCGAGAGCGCACGCGATAAGCCTGGTTAGGCGGCGAGAAAATTCTCAACATGTCTAACTTGATCGAGCCCCCCATGTGGTAAACGCCAAGTCGACCGACGTACCACACGTCATAGCTTACTCTTTAGCTCTTCCATCTAGCTTGGAGATAGCCAGCTAGACCCGCTTATACTCAAGTGAGATAGGGCCAGAGCCCATGGCCATCTCAATTTCACGGATCCAGAGAGTGAGGGTTTCCCCTCCATACCGGAGGAATGTTTAACGTTACCCGAAGAGAGCGAGGTTTAGCTTCTTCTGGTGGTATTACCACGTAGCTTGTTGGCAAAGCCGACGCTACTTGGTTTTGAACCTGCCCTAACAGGACCGTTTCATACTGCATGAAGGTCCAAACTCCTGCAATGAGCACATCGGTACCTTGTGCAGCTTTAAACTCCACATACTCTGCCCCTACGGCCGCAGTCAGATTATCAAGAGCAATCTTTTGAGACTCAGATAGATGTGTATATTGCTCCATCCTCACAAAGGATCAGTCGTAACGACTAAGGCGTAGATTGACTACGAGTGCTAATAAGTGTAGAAGAGCTACAGAGCTACTTAAGTCAGAGGAAGACTTTACCGCTCAACGAGCAACTTCAGGCTTCATTAACCCGACCTAGAAAGTTAAAAAGCTCAGAGAGCTTACGTTCTCTGTTTCAGGGGGGATTCAAGATTCAGAGAATTACAACACAGATTGCACAAGGAGTAGCTAACTTAACAAGGCGTTGCTACATCCTCAAACGATCACAAGACGCCTCATAAGGCACGTGTCTTTCAGTGATCAAAATGGGAACTGAATTTTATTTCTTCTTTTAACCTAAAAGAACACCTTAGAACAACGCAATTAACCTACTCGCTAATTTCCGAAATAAAACCTCTCAAAAGATCCCGTAATCAATGTTTGACCGACATCAGTCTTCAACAATTGATACTGTGTTCTTATATCACTTTAAAGGGGATCTCATCTCTTGTGTGCACCACACCTATTGTCGACTACAAACCGACGTGTAACGCCGTTACAGCCATACTCATCCAGAGAGGCCAAGAGCATCAGATGACCTTGTTATGAGGTTGATACAAACGCACAGTCTCGCTGTGAGTCTGTTCTAGGTAATGTGGTATCCATCATCCTTTATAATGATAAATTTACACAGGAAAAATTTAAGCCCTGCTTGACTGCGGAATGTCTTATATTTTACCTGACGCCGGTCACTGGATAACTACAGGCCCAAATTTGGTGGGGACCGGTACCTCATTGTGAAGATAGGCAGTGAGCCTTGCAGCAGGCAAATTAATGTCATCAAAGATCCGTTTGATTATATCTAGTTAAGTACAAAATGATAAACAAAATGACCGTTAATTCATTGCAATGATGTTGATATAATTATATATTATTGTTCTTTAAGTTTACTTTTTATGCGGGATCCACGGATCCACGGATCCGGTGGCAGCGTCGCTCCGTGAAGATGCTAACCACCGGTTCATTTAATGACATCTGGTGGTTTTCTTTGAGCATGCACAAGTGTGTCAAAGTTCTATATTGAGGCACGATGGCCTCACTTGGAGTTCGGGTCTTTGTATTAACGCACAAGACCTCGTCTTAATTGCCCACTCCGCTAGATAGAATTTTGCACGAGACTTTGGTGATTTTCACAGCGACTAAGGTCCAACGCTCGAATCATTCAAATAAGTTGGAATATGGTCCATGTCTAGCGCGTATAATTTGAGGATAATGGCAACTATTTACAAAAAGCTGTAGCATGAATATTCTAGGTCAAAATAAGAATTGAGAGAGACGTAATGGGTGAAGTCGCGCTGCTTCCGCTTATAGACGTTAAAATAAGACTAGTATTGCGATGAGCGTCACGAAATTTGATGAGCGCTTCTTTCACATATATACCACTTGTCGCTAGAAAGTGCTTGACGATTTAGTTAATTTTTTGTAAGTTAGCGGCCAAGTTAAGCCAAAAGGTTAAATGCCAATTCACAGTGCGTCTGGACGAGCCTCTGTGTGTGCCGTGGCCTACTTGTAATTTCTTAGATGAAGGTAGGAAGTGCGAAACAATGTATCGAACACGTCTTGACGACAAATGTCGAGTATACAGTACAAAAATAGCTAAATGCATGATCGACAAATGCGTAGACTTTGGGGGTGCGCACTTGTTTCCTAAAAATTATTAATCATCAAGATTATAAACGGTAACAATGTGTTGAATGTACTGGATCGTGTACTTACCATCTCTACCACACATGACTATATAAAAATTATATAGTAGGTCAAAATGTTCGTTGGAAATGGCAATACGGTCTTGATGTTTTGTTTAACCTGTGTACAGAAGCTCCGTCTAAAAATATTGAGTCATTGCACAACCTGATCATCACCAATGCTGATCTGAATTGTATAAGGGTCGATCGCTCGTTTAAAAAATCGATGTCAACTCTCCACTGGCTCCCTGACGACCGACTAACTGAGGAGGTACTCCAATTCCGTGTTGGAAAATTTGCTGAACTTGTGTACCCGTCGGTAGGGCGGATTGCACTCTTTCAGCTGGACTCGAGTAAATGCCGAACTTGACCGTGGTTAAAATTGAGGTTACCGTGGGAAATATTTACACGATTTCAGGTATTTGTAGAGTGCTCGATATGCGTCAACCTGATCTCTGCGATATCTCCTTGTAGGATACGTGGATACTTGATTCTCGAGCCTTCTGATTCATTGAGCCGTCTCGCAATCTTGTACATTTTGCCTTTGCTTGTTTGTTGCGTCCAATCGCATTTGGGGTTTGTGTTCAGAGTCCTTATATCCTGGCCATTTAATCCAGGGATATCAATTGATGAAGTTATGCAGATTTTACGGACGTCGGGCGCCCAGTAATCCAACTCGGAGGAGAAGCTGACACGTGTGCTATTAAGCGAATCGAACTCTGTTTGATATTTGTTAATTAATTACAAAAGTAGCACATCATCAGGCCTATATTTACCACGAAATTTCGGGTTCACACGTCCGACCTGTAAAAAGTTCTTCTCCTTGTATCGATGTGGCTACTGCACATACGCCCTATCTTGAACCTTGGTGTGTTCCACATCGGTCCCGTCGGAAGATCGTCTTCTTGTACTTATGGGTTCTACTTCACATACGCCCTATCCAAAAGTGGTGGCCTGGGGGTGCAGTAGGTTAGTCTTATAAGGTGATTACTGCCATTTCAATCCCCTAGATGTGCACAATAATCCCTGAGGGTGACAATCGCAATACGATTCCCACAGTAGCTGAAAAACCTGCCACTCCTCTTAAAAACCGTTTTTAGAATATACTGAATATAGTGAGTCGTTCTCACCTCACCAAACCAACCAGCATACGCCTTTTCCTCACCAAACCAACCAGCATAAGCCCTATCATAAACCTTAGCGTTGGTTACACCCGACATGTATACGGCTGCCTAAAGAAACTCGATGCCCGGAGAGATCGAAAGATCGTGATCTTGGTTAAGATCGAAAGTCACTTAATCTCTTTTGAGATCGAAAGATTCCTCCTGGATATCGTTATCATCCTAGCGTATTCACATTAATCATTTTTGCCACCAACAAAATCGCGATCTGGTACCTTTGAATACACGATCGTGAGCCACCCGTCCCAGCTTGTATCGTTCACTCAGAGATCCTTTCGGACTTATATGACGTGGAGATTTGTGTGCCCCCAATCTCATCCCACCCTTTATACTAGTGGTCGAATTGCCACGACATTATCTCTAATTCATAATCTTCACTCTCAGAAAGCTAAAACTCATTGGAAACATTGATGCCTTCGATAAAAATATATTATAGTCGTTTAGGTGAAGACGAAGATGTAGTGGAATTGTCTTGGTTGTTGGTTTACGACACGATTTGTACAAAAAGATAAAGTTAAATGACATTCCAAAAACATGAAAGATTCTAGTCACGTAAGTCTGTTTCTATTAGCAGGTCAATATTCGAGCTATAAGACGTGCAGCCGATGTCAAGAATTTGTCCGCAACGTTGACTACAAATTACCAAGAAGTGATTGCACGTATGAGAGAAGATGGTTGAGCAATTGTATAAGTGTAGTCTAGCAAATAGCTATCAATATCGAGACGACCATCACGACACTAAACAATGTTATTATTTCGTGCTCTTTGAATTACATTCAATAATTTGGTACTAATAGGTGAATGGATGCATTGAGGCACGTTTAGTTGTATTTATCCGGATAAAACCTATAAACAATATGTGACTATTTGCACCTCGAGCTCCCTGTATATTTCGGAGTTACGACGAGGAATAGTCGCACACACGCGCAGAATTCGCTTTATATTTTCGTTTTCTCGATTTAGTAAAAAACCAATGTGAAGTCATTAAAATCTTGTACCTTACGCACAAGAGCCATGTAATAGCGGATCCCCTAGTGCGTCGTCATCCACTCAACTATAGACGCCACGGAAAAAACGTTGTGTGGAAAGTGCCTCACATGCTCTAACGCCTCGAACGAAGCTTCATCTCTTAATTGATGGTGCCCATTTCGTACAAACGGGCAACGACAATGCTGCAGTTACTGCTTCGCTCCTCGTTAGCAGTGAAGAAGTAGTAATAGCAGCATTTGTCTACCGAGAATTGCGATCTCTCTGCGTACTATTCAAGCTGAAACGATTGCTAAAGGTTGTAGCATCACCTGAACAGGCCAATGTGTTCGTAAACAAAGCAGAAGAGATCGAACTACTGCCTGAAATTCGAGAAGCTAAAACACAAACAAGATAAAAGGACAAAAGTGTGAAGTAGTCTCTTGCTGAACACCCTGTGCGCTCATGTCCTACAGCTCCAGCAGCCGCGTCACAACCTGATCGGCGCTACATGGTATGCTACTAATGTAACTCGTAGCCCGGAGGCGACCTCGCAACGCTGACGACTTGGTCCACAGCGTACGACATGATAGGAGCGACCAACATCCTCTCGCTCACTCCGCCCACTCCAATGGCGACCATGCGAAGATACTCGTCACTGCCAGCGCCACCCACGCCTGCCACCGGCCCTTCCGTCCAGGGGTTCGACACAGTGTAGTCCACTTGCGTGAAAAACGGCGTGTGGCCGCCATCACCAAACTGGGCCGTGCTCTTGATAAAGACGTCTCGGTCGACCACGTCGTTGCTGCCCTTCACGTGTGCTCTCACACTGTCTTTGACACCCTTGTAGATACGGTCCACCCGCGAAAAGATGCCAAAGACTGTGTCCTTGTCGGTCTGGTTCGTCTGAGCCACCCGGTCAATGTACTCGACCCCGTGCAGGCCCGAGATCACCACCCCATAGTCCCGGACGTCCGGCACGTAAATGTGGTTGTTCAGCAGCGCTTGAAATACGATCGCAGTGGCGCCAGTGTTGATCACGATCAACCTCGTCTCGAGCCGATCCGAGTACAGCCGCACTTCGTACCTCAGCTCGAAATCAAACGGCCACAGCTGTCGCGTGGCGTCCGAAGACGCGAGGGACAACGAGGCAAGGCTGTAGTCGCTGTTGAACACGCCCTGCTGCGACACACTGCCGAGGGTCCACTTGGTAGCACGGGCGAACCCGAGCTCCGGGACGGAGTTGTAGCCCGTTATGGCCTCATAGTTTGGGAACACGACGGTGATCCCGCCACGACTGGGGTTCACGCCGTCAGTGGGCTCATCTTTTGACATGAACAGCGCGTTGACGGTCGGGTCCTCGGCCGTGCAAAACGACGTCACCTGTGCACCAAAGACGGCGATCTTTGCGTTCGAACCAGACGTGTGCACGAGGTCGACGACCGCTGGGTCCGCGTTGGCAGCTCCAGTCGCCGATGTCAGCAGCGCAGAGGACACTAAGGTCGCAGTCTTGAGCAGGAACGAACGGACCATGATGGACGACGACGAGGAGGAGCGCGAGTCAGTCAGCAAGTGGTGATGTCGAAGTTGTGCTTGTGGGGAAGGCGAGGGGTTCGGGAATGACGAATGGAGTGAGTGGGGAGTTGGAAGGAAGAGGAGAAGGAAAGTCTCGACGACGAGCAACTCTGTTGTAGCCGTCGCTGCTTCGTTCGCATGCGCCTGCGCACAGCATGTAAGCGTGAAGATGACGAGCGAGATGGGACACCTGCCTTCGACGCTGGACGGAGAGGACGGGGGACGAGGCAGACACCACTCTATGTGCATGTGTGGTCGGTTGGCGATGCGTGCGACACGATGCGGTGCAAAGCATTTGCGACGCCTTTGCCCGCTCGTGGAATCGCTACAAGCTGAGACAAGAAGACTTCAGCAGGCGACAGGGTACCATATTGTGTTGTCATCGTCCATGCATAAGGTGCTGCCGCAGCATCTGCACGGGTCGGCCTTGATAATGCGACTTAGAAAAGGTGGAATTGGACTACCGACGTCGCAGTGTCGTACACTCTCCACCCCTTTGGCAACAGCTACGTGGGGATTACTTCTCTGCGTGCAGTGATCGTGCGATGGGCTCATGTTGAAGATCATCGCGGAAGAGCCTCGAACATGACTGACTCGTTGCATTAAAGCTGCTGTCGAAGAGTGCGCGTGCAGCGGCAATGCCCGAGCCCTTGATCCACACACCAGTGCCGAGCAGCTTTACACGCAGAGTTCGAGTTGCTGCCGCGGTCACATCGGGGAACGGCATAGGTTGCGGCAGCTGAAGCAGCGGCTTTGGCTATCCAAAAATTTGTCGCAGCTCAAGAGCCAGCGTGGCCTGTACAGCCTTTGCAGCGGCTGCTGAAATCTTGTTCCACCTCTTTCCACTGCACTATTTGCAGTGGAATATTCTAAGTTGCCGATACGAGTGGAGGCGCTTCCGCCCCACAAAAAGCGCTTCCCCCAGTTAAAAGACGTGGAAGCGTCTAGCCTGTTACGTCTGTTCGAGCAGGTGTTTATTTCAAACTCGGGCACGTTCAAGGAGTGGCAACGGATCGCTCGGTCTTTGGGTAACGGCGTTCTCACGACAAAATGGGCGTTTACCGAGCTCATTCGGAAACTATCGAGTCAGCACAAGTGGGCGAAGGCACCGATTCTTAACCACTGGGCGAGCGTGGTACGTCATGGAACAGCTTCCACTGCTTCGACAGCGGCATCCACTACCACCGAGTACGAAGATTTTATGTTTGACCCTTCCAGGTTTCCGCCGGGGGACATCGAGCATTTAACACAGCTGTGTGCGGATCGCTCGTCCGCGGGTCGGAAGGTGCAGCTGCGGGAAGGGACTGATCACGAATGGAAAATCATTGTCGGAATAGCGGAAGGGTCCGTGGCGTGTAGACGTATGCCAGACTTTCTCAGGGCTGTACTGGACAGCAAGGAGCGACTGCGGCTTTACAGTACGGTCCAGGCTCAAGTCGAAGGTCATCTTGTGCTACACCTCGCTCACACCCGTGGGATTCCTGTAGGTCGGCATACGACACGTGCTATCACCGAGTCTATTCTGGAATCTGCTGAAATTGCTAAGGTGAACCTTCAAGAAGTGCACAAGCTGCTAGGCTTGACGAAGACCATCAATTATGACCGCTCGACCAAGTCTATCCACTTCTTCTTTTTCTCTCGAAGTGCGGCCATGGGCCTTCAGGACGTGCGCATTCCATTTCAAGGCCGTGTCTACATGCTTACTAACGAGCACCATCCGGAGCGCGGCTCCGTTTGGAACCGTCAACAAGGTCCGAGTGGAAGGGCCGGGCTTCTTCGAGCCGAGTACTCGATTATTCTTCATAATCTCACTCGTTTTAATGAAATTGGCCGCGTCGCGGCGTACCTCAAGTCGAAGATACCGACGGAATTCGACTTTGAAGATATGGATACTAATTGTCCAACATCCCGTACGTCTACTTCGTGGTTGGTCACATTTCGGCTTTCTGGATGTCCCCTCTTTCTGCAAGGAATCGTTCGTATCCTCTGGTTTGGTACTTCAATCATTCTTCGTCATCCCGACGTGGGTCGTCGCCTACAGTGCCTTCAGTGTGGTAATCTCGGTCACCCAGCCTCTCGGTGTCAATTTACGGATGACCAACTCCGGGGAGTAGGCGGCATTGAGGTTACGGAGGGAGACCTCCAAGTCGTGGAGGACCTGGCAAAACCTTTCGGCAGTGCCGCCGAGATTCGCACAATGGCGGATCGACGTCTTCAAGTCCAGCGGTCGGCAGATGCTGCGGCCCAAGCCGCCGTCACACCCAGCGGGGTGCCAGTGAGCCCACCGTTAGTATGCGACCTTCCTAATGTAGGTCCCAGTGTGAGGTCTCAATCAATCTACACTCCCGCTCGACCAAACTCTAGTGACTCGGTCCCTGCCCCCAAGCCCCCACTTGACCAACCGTGGATAACGAAACCAGTCCGTGGATCCAACAATCCTTGGACCTCTCGTCAGCCCGTCCGTTCCCCAACACAGCTCAGTTCGGGACGGTTTTCAGTGCTTTCCTCCACGGGTAGATCGGACAACCCAAGCACGGTGTCAGCTACTGAGCCGCTGGTCACTAATCTGACGGATGCTGACGGCCCGCAAGGGGTGCAAATTCCCCGCCCACCTCTACGATTGTCAACACAGGAACAAACTCGGCGGAAACAGGCGCTATCGCGTGGAAAGGCGCAGACCCACTCGAGCCCACTGTTGCTGACTTTGAAGAGTCAGGCGCGAGTCACATGTCTGAAGTTACTCAGCCGCATGCATGACGCACCGACGCACGCCATTTCGTTGGCACCGCGCCCGATAGACGTACCTACAGACTTGAAGGCTCTCATTCCTCTACTGGGGTTACAAGAAGCGATTACGCCCGTAACCGGTAACTGTTTGGCTATGGCTGTCGCTCAAGCACTGGCCGACGCTGCTCTGGACGGGCCTAATGACAAATTGGAACGACTCACGGCTATCATCAAGAAAGGTGTTCTTTACACCGGATTATTGCACCTCGAGGAGCACTATGCGCACGATCTTCGGGTCGATGCTCTCCGTAAAGTTCAACGGGGTTGGGCGTCCCTGACGAAACGGGAGTCGGCCAATCAATATCGCTGGTACTTACACGACTATGCCGCAACACCATCGGCGAGAGACTCCGATATTGCCGAAACGGAATGGGGAGGACGTGACATCCTTGGGTTAGCGGCCAATTTCCTCAGCCGGGACATCTATGTGCTTCACGAGGAGGCTGCGAATATGGTCAGCCAGGTATGTCACAAATACAGTCCGTCTGTCGAGACGCGGAATAATAAGGCTGTGGAAACAGTGCGGGAGACTTCATTATCTCTCTCTACGTGCGCAGACGCGATTATAGCTGCGAAACTGGAGCCTGGAACCGGTCTTCCTCTCGTTCTCTGTCTCTCTGGACGACATTACTCAGCTCTTCTTCATTCCGATCGAGGGGCAGGACTCTCGGACCTGTCGGATTCCCCGCTCATTCACGCGAATCTTACAGGGACCTCTCAGCTTGCGTCCGACGCACCCGAAGGGCCTCAAACTCCTACGGGTTCTGTGCCTCCCTCGGGCGAATCTGGATCGCAACTGCGTCTCTATGACTCCCAGTTCGCTATGCGGTCCAATGTAGCGGATGTCCAGTCTGTCGGCGGTGCGTCTCACGCTTTATTGTTGGACGGTAGCCCGTCATCTGTTGCGTATCCGCCTCCACCAGTGGAGACACGGAAACGGGCACACGCCTCCTGTGCTGATGATCAACCCACCGAGGACGCCAGCCTGCGAAAAAAGGCGCTAGCGCCACCCATGTCGGCTGTCGGACATAGCTACGCGCGCGGTCAGCTCGACTTTGAGAACTTGGACGGCCGTATTGATCGTGACGACTGGCCGGGTCTTTGGTTATCTTTAATCCCGGAATGGCCACCTTCAGCATTGACGGCTTGTCCGCGTGTCGACAGCACGACCGCGGAGTGGGTGCTAACAGCTCGACAGGATCCTATCGCACTCCTTCATCATCTCCGGCGATTTGTTTTCCCCTGCGAGCTGCTCGCAAGTCTGGACGTTCAAGTCCTGGTCCACTTGGCAGCCCGTTGGCGACAGGATAGCCTCCTATCTGGGCTGCACTCATTTCGTACAAAGGTGGCGTCAGCGCCTCTACAAGATTGGCTTGGTGGCTGGATTGATCGCGCAACTTCTACAGCCGCTCGGTCAGGCCTATCTCCGCTTATTGATAACGGGGACGACTGGCACAAATTACGTGAGCTGAAGTACGCTGCGGATGATATTTTAAAACTATGTGATCCGTGCCGCAAGGTTCGGTATAGTCAGCACCTGATATGCGCTCTTCTCTTCGAGCACGAGATAGGGGTGCTAACTGAGGGGGTGGCGGTGCCGTCATCACCTGATCTACAAATTCGACGGCATCTGCAGCTTCTAAAGCACAATACCGCCTACAAGTCTGCCTTCTACCAAGCTGACCGTCAATACGTGGACTGGAGGGCAGTCGAGAGTTTTTTCTACTGTGCTCTGACGCCTGCAGCGGAGACGGCGCTCGTCTGTTACTAAAGGCACTTTACGCGATTCGCTGGCAACGCATTTGCGTCAGTACAATCTCGACGACGCGGATGCCTTCGGTAGACACGCATTACTGTCTGAGTGGTCCGGCAGTGGTACTGAACGATCTCATTTTTTCTCACAGCATCCAAGTACTACCTATATCACACAGAACGTACGTGGGTTTAAAAAAAGTGTACGGATCGGCTGGATGTCAGCCTGGCGAAGCCGTCCTGCCTGTGCTCGACCTCAAGCGTGGTGCATCCAGGAAACACATGTTAAAACATCCGAGGAAGCTCAAGAGTTGTGCTCGACCTGGGCACGTATGTGGGGCAAGCACCGAGATGGCGGTCACCCGCCACTTTCGTACTGGAGCGTAGGGTCGTCTCGTCTTGGGGGAGTGGCCATTTTGCTTACACCCTCTTCATCTGTGAAGGCTTCACCCTGGCGGCAAGATTTGTGGAATACCAGGACGATCGCTGTCGCATTAGACGATGTGGTCCTCGTTAATGTGTACGCTCCGTCGCTCAGACCCGAGCGCGAAGCCTACTACGTTTCTCTCGCCCGTTGGAACTTTCCACGGGACAGCTCTATCGTGACAGGTGACTTTAACTGCGTCCAAAGCCCTCTCCTCGATCGGCTGGGTCATCATCGGTCGTGCCGACCGGAAAGCCCAAGTCTTCAAGCTCTTCTGGATCTCCACGGACTAGAAGATGCTCGGCTCCTTCGCTCCCACGCCGAAGATGAGGAAGCGGACGACTGTGTGGATCATTTTACATACTGGGAGGGGGAATCGGCAAGTCGCATTGATCGTTTCTATGTTTCTCAGCGGTGGGCTGATTTGGTGCAGTGGTTAGCCGTCCGAACACCTCCCCAGGCGTCGGACCATCAAGAAGTGGAGTTACACTTACGCGTGCGGCAGCGTCCTACCTCCTCCCTCTACCGACGTCCGGTATCATACCCCATTCAGACACACCAACCCGAACGCGTGCGCTCCGATCTCATTGCGGAAATGGATGGGTGGGCGGTATCCCCAACTACGACGGTCAGGCAATGGGATTCAGCTGTGGAAGCATGCAAACAGTGCATCACAACCGTCCGCAAGCGCGAGCGTCAAAGACGTGCCCGTTTTAAGAAGAGGGTAAGCCGACGCGACCGGCGCCAGCTCTTGACCCGTCCTCAGTGGATCAGCGCTAATATGGAAGATCACCGCCTCGAGCATCTCGTTCGATTAGGGCAGAGCCTCGAACGGACCACTGCGCGCCTCCGATGGTCGTTTAAGCGAGTCGCAGATTGGGAGCGCGTACAAACAGTTACGAATATCGTTCGCATTCATGGTCCGCCCTTTAGGCGACACCTATCCATTGCTGACAAATTCGCTTCGGAATGGTCACCAGTTCTTAGTGCCGTGCATCGGGTGGAACCCTTGGCAGCTTTACCAAGAGCGTTGCTTGACTTTGTGTCAGTGCCTGACGATCGCTTGATTTCTCCCGCTGCTAATAATGGGCTGATGGTTGACGTCACTGAGACTGAAGTCCTTCACGCCATCACCGAGCTTAGCCGTCACAAAGCTTCAGGGCCGGACGGTCTTAACAATGACTTCTACAAAGATACGTCCGCTTTACTGGCTCCGGCGCTGGTGCACGTGTGCAATCAAATATTGCACGGTTCTCCTATGCCACCTTCCTTTCTAGAAGCGATGATTATCCCTCTTCGGAAAAAGGGTGATTCGCCGGACGCACTTGACTACAGGCCGATCTCTCTGCTCCAAACCAGCTACAAAATTTTTGCGAAAGTGCTGGCCTCCCGACTACAGCGCGTCTTACCTACACTCATCGGGGAATCGCAACAAGGTTTTGTTCGAGGTAGACAAATGCAAAAACTGGTCATGATGATGACTGCCCAACTCGCTTCAGCGGAGGAGAGGGCGGATCTATCAGCCGACTTAAGCCGATCTATTCTCTTACTTGACTTTCGCAAGGCGTACGACACTGTGGACCGAGATTTTCTATACGCGGCATTACGAAGCTTTCAGTTTGACGAAGTGTTTATTACGCTCGTCACCCGGATGCATACCGGAACAACCGCTCGGTTTCTGGTGAATGGGGAACTTTCTGAACCAGTTCCTGTCCGGTCCGGAATACGTCAGGGGTGTCCTCTCGCACCGCTTTTATTTCTACTTGTGGTGGAATTACTTGGGCTGGCTATTCACCAGGCGCCCTCCATCCGGGGTATTCCGGTGCCCGGGGCCTGCGAGGTGGTGCATACATTCTCCGCGTTTGTGGACGACTCCACCATATTCCTTGAGCATGCCAATCAGTTGGCGCCTGCGTTGGAGCTAGTCTCTAGATTTGGACAACTCTCGGGCCTTCATGCCCAGCCTGCCAAGAGCAAATTGATTTTTTTAAACACGGCTATCAGGCTACACCAGTATGGTGGCATCTCAGTCTTACAACACAGAGAGACAACGCGATACCTGGGGTACGAAGTGGGGACAGGGGCATTATTCGATCGAAACTGGGCGCTTCGGCTTCAGAAAATCCGTCGGCGGCTTCTCACTGCAGCGAAAGTAGCGACTAGTGTGCAAAATCGTGTCCTCATTCTTAACGCGATCATTTTACCGGCTATCCTGTTCACAGCGGCCGTCTTCGATGTGCCGAGCTGGGCGAGAACGGAGATATCTCGGCTGTACCGCCAATTCCTGTGGGCGCACGCTTCTGTGCCTGCCGTACGTCGGCACAAAATTAACCCGGGTCTCCTCTTTACGCCCCAGAAGGCAGGCGGGGTTGGTCTGGCCTCGTTCGAAGTAGCCGTCAAAACTCAGCGGACGAAGCACGCGTTGCGTTGGCTAACGCAGCCGCATGACAAATATTTTACAGCGTGGCGGCGCTGGACATATAGCGTGGGAGGTTCCACATCGGCTCTCGTCCCGGCGCTCCATCCGTCTGCTTCAACAACGTTTGACATCAGGCGAGGACCTGGTCGTTCCTCTCTGGCGCAGGATCTCGAACGGCTCCTAGCACCCTCCCCTGAACAAGTGCTGTCGATTCGGGCCAGATTGGACGCGCATCACGCTCGTATGTCTGTCGGGGCGAGCAGTCAGTGGGATGGTGACGAATGGTTAATTTCATACCATCAAACGTTTCCTGACCATCCCGCTGTTGCTGATCACCGGATGGATACATTAGCCGCTTTCTGGGGCCGCTTTCACTGGGATGGCAATCCTTGGATTCAAGGGCCAGACGGCAAGCCCCTAGAGCGGGCCAAATATGCCCGGATACCTCCATGTTCACTGCGCAGTCTGTGCATTCGGCGACTGGGGTCACATGAATTTCAATTTACGTTCCCGTCTCTCGGCGGTACTTCGTCTCGGCATATGCATTGTAAATTACAACGTTGGGCGACTTCGATCCTGCTCTCGTCACCCCACCTTGCTGTCGGTGCGGGACCGGTAGAGCCCGGGCTCGTCTTACGTCATCCACCGCCGTTTCGGCGCGCTTATAAATGGTCCCGGGTGCGAGCTGATTTAATTGTCGGGTCCTGTCGGGACACTGTCGAGTCCGCGAACTCGGCGATTCGCCTCCGCCAAGATGTCAATGGAATCCATTGGTCGATTGACGGGAATTTACCAGAATTACGGGGGTCGCCTCAGCAAGTGTCTAACTACTGGGAGCATTCGTACCATCGTACCTTGGTGTTTCATGCCCACCCGGAGCTTCACCTTTTCCCTTGGAGTGTGCCAGAGACGGTGGCCAATGTAGATGTGTGGACAACGCTTATGAAGCAAGCGTTTCACGTTCATAAACGCCTTCTGCACCCTGGCCTCCAGTCCTGGTTGAAGGCCTATGACGCGCAGGCGGTATCGAATAGTTGGCAGTCAGCTGCATCAAATCAAACGCCTTCCCAAGTTTGGAAACACGCAAACGGGCTAACGGAGTATCAAGTCTGGACATGCTATCGTATCGCGACAAAGCAGCTAAATCTATACCATGCCGGTCGCACGCTGGACAACAGTTGTCGTACGGTGCTGCACTGCCGAGGACGCAAAGAGACAGCGGCGCACATTTTCTGGGAGTGTCCAATCGCGCAAGCGTGTTGGTGTCACTTGATAGGACACTGGACCGGTGGGGGTGCGACGAACGCAGTTCTTTCCACCTTCTTTCAGCACTGCGCCAATCGCAAAGCCCCGTCCATTCCACGTCAGCTGAGTTTGCGGTTGCAAAGCCGTTTTCAAGATGACTCTGACGCCGCAGCAACAGAATTCGAACGGATCTGGTTCATATTAAGCTCCATCTGCCAAGAACATTTGTGGACCGAGCGGAACTCGGCGGTCTTTAGAGGAGCCGTGACTACTCCATCCGCAAGTGTCCAAATGTACTGGACACGCGGTGTTCGCCAGCTACGGGCAATTGCAATACGCGAGCATCGAGCCGCGGCTACGGCCGTACGAGGGGCCCGACTTCATGCCTGTCTTGAACTTCTGATTCAAGAGCCCCGTGGACACCCGCCCTACGCGGGTGTCAGCCACGATCCGCTGCCGCGACCGGCGCTCATATCCTGGCTCAGGATTTTTCAGACCTCTTGTCCACATTAAATATGTCAATAGATGATCATGAAACTCCTCCTCCTCTTTCCACTGCACTCGTCACCCGCTATCTTAAGTCATTTGACAGCCCGTACGTGTCGCGCGGATCCCTGAAGTGCTCTCTCGAGTTGACAGCCTTCGTACGGCTCTCCAAGGACGCAATCCTACTCGGTCTATGCATGCCCATGTCCCGTCTGAAATCGCTCGACGTAAATTGATGATGGCGCGGACAGACCGTGGTAAGCAGAAGCCTTACCTCTCGGGTTTGAGAAGAGCTACGGAAGCATTGCAATGCATCTCACATCATCGTTGTTGTTGTTGTCAGATGGTCTATTGGCACAGTGTTAAGTATGTGCTATAACCTCTGCAGTTTGCTAAGCCAGAAGTGAGCGCCAGGAGACCCGGAGGCTCATCGTGGCTGGTCCATATAAAGAGCCTCTCCGAGGAGCTCACCCATCTGCGATGGTGGCCCCCTCCAGCCGCTTGCGCGGCTCCCCGACGTGAAGTGCGATCACCGAAGTGACTGCGTGGCGTGGAGAACGCCAACCCGCCATATATCTCTCCGAGGAGCTCACCCATCTGCGATGGTGGCCCCCTCCAGCCGCTTGCGCGGCTCCCCGACGTGAAGTGCGATCACCGAAGTGACTGCGTGGCGTGGAGAACGCCAACCCGCCGTATCTCTCTCCGAGGAGCTCACCCATCTGCGATGGTGGCCCCCTGCAGCCGCTTGCGCGGCTCCCCGACGTGGAGTGCGATCACCGAAGTGACTGCGTGGCGTGGAGAACGCCAACCCGCCGTATCTCTCTCCGAGGAGCTCACCCATCTGCGATGGTGGCCCCCTGCAGTCGCTTACGCGGCCCCTGGACGTGGAGTGTGCGCTCGCCGCAGCGGCGACACGTGGCGCGGGGTACGCCTCCAGTCCGTTAAACACCCCTGCTAGGCCGCTTGCGCGACCCGTTGGTCCCCTACGCCCACACCCTCGACTGCGAGTGCAGCGCGCCCGCGTCAGATCTTCGACCCCGTCGGCTCCCCAACGGGAGGATTCCCTCCGACGTGACTGCCCCGGAGGGAAAAGACTGGCTTGAGTTGAACCGTGAAAATTTGGGAATGCATCTCACATCATCGTCACCAACTCATATAAGTGATTGTCACGAAACACCTCAACCTTCGATGTCTGACGGCGTACTCTTACATGCTCCACGTCTGATGGCGGCCTGAAAGCGTGCCAAGTCTTCAAATTTTGTGGTCTAAAAATGTGGGACTCGTAGCATGCTCCCTACTACGTTTCGCTCGGTTATACGCGGTGGGGCAGCGCGCAGCGTCCGGGAATCTTAGGTCAAGTACTGCAGAAAGTGATTCAGGGACACGTCGACAACACATTGCTAGTTTATGCATGGCCAAATATTTGAATCAGTACGTGCACAACAAGTGATCCGTCGACACCAGTATCCCATGCCTGATCTGAGTTGTGCACGACATCATTGGACTGTGTTTTTCACGACTTCTGGAACTTTGCTATTGCTTATTCTTGCGTGCTTAGTCGCTTGTTATTCACGACATTTCGTGGGTGCAATAACCTTATGCACATCGATATTCTATGAGCTCTTAGCCCTTGAGTGAATCAGCGTTTTACAGCAACGTACACTCAGACTGATGATAGTGTAAGTAATTCAAACGAAACAGCATCGACAGATGCTTACGTCAGCGTGCGAAGGAAGGATGGGAACTGACGACTTTGCATCTATACATGTAATCGAGACTGCATTTCGTCAAACTCAGGTTTGACATAATCGGTCGTAAAGCTTCATTACCTTTGTCTAGATACGACTACGTATTGCCAACCCCGTCAGTACGCTGTGCGCACGTCTTTCAGTAATCAGTGGCATCGTTGGCTGCCACGATGACCGATACTTGCCATAGCGCAGTGTACCGACTCATTGCGACCGAATATTTTTTTAGAGGTGATTTCTCCACATATTTCTTCCGAAAGGGTGGTCTTCTTACAATATTCCAACAAAGGCAAATCTCGTGAGCGAATATTCGCTTTGATAAACATTCTCATTGACATTTCATTACCTGTCATTAGTACGAAACGGACCCACGTTTTTCCACATCTCTCGTCTGGCTCTGACAAACCAATTCATACCGAGCAACGAACCTTCAGCTTTACGAATTTGTTCAATGATTTTGCATTTAAGTTTATTGTAGGGTGGGCCAATATGCTGTTTGATGTCTTCGACGCCCGCTCTGCATTGCGCATTGAAAAGTAAGACAACGGCATGACAGCAACTGAAGACGTGCGTACAGGTCTTCCAAAGGACACATCGTCCGCTTCGGCTACGACGGAGCCGATGTCTCTCTTGAAACGTATGCGGTGTAAGCTTAGTGACCAAGGCGTGCAAAACAACGAGACATGCAGATCCTGCTACGTTCCAGGTCGATGTCTGAAACGTAACAACACACCGATGATCGGAGCTTTCCCGACCCAACGCTGCACTAAAAGTCATCGCATTACCGACATGGCCCGCGCAAGTGATCGATGGCCCATTGTCGCATGCTCACAGTGTGCGGAAGCGCCATCGATTGCTTGCATAGCACCGACAAATCACGAGCCATGCAAAGACTTCTTGACCGTAAAAGTGTCGACACTCGCCCGATGTAATCACCTTTACGTGCAGTTGACCTACATTTGGCATCGGACACACGGTAAGTATTTCCATTCAGACTTCATCGCAGTCGGTCGTAGAACGCACGCACAGTATGAGCTTTTGCCATGTGTTGCGGCGATCGTCAACTTAGCTACTGGAATCGATGCCAACGGCCTAATGCACTACATCGACCTCATGTGTTCGTGGCAACTCAGATAGATCGATCGCATTCCGTCTGTACGTAGTACGTGTCGCCTCGGTCCACGGCAAGCACGTGTTCATCTTTCGACACGAGATCCATGTTCTCCGCCAGACTTTTCAAGTAGTGACGAGGGCACTTGTATCCCTCTAAGGCAACTGTCATTGTCACGGCTCAGTTCAGTGCAGCAGTGCTGATTGGTCTGCATCTTGCCCCCATCACAACTTCCAGCAGAAGAACACCTTCTCCGTCGAGCTTCTTGTGTGTCGATCATGCTGGAGTACTTGCTCGGGATATTACAAGCAAGTAGATCGCTAGCTGCTGCACCCAAGCACGCCCGCTTTCGTGTCAGCACATCAGAGATTCTTCGTTCTGAAGCTCTATGGTGTAGTTTGTACCAGTGTCGATGTCCTGAAACTTGCCTACAAGTTGCGATCCAGACCTTCGACGACGAACTGGTTTAGCTCCTGCCGTCGGCGTGTCATCTGCACCCAGGCTATTCAGACACTTGCACTGGCTCGTACAAAGCCGTGTAGCGTTTTGGTCAGACGGGATACCAGATCTTTCAAGCTATTGCTGCAGTAACGAAAGGGCCCACACCAAACCTCTGCTTGTCGGACCTCAAGCAGACAAGCGCAGAATGAGGCTGCAGGCTCGCACTCATTACGCCTTCGATCGCTATGACGTGTCCACTGGCTTCGTATGTTGGCCCTTCAATGTCATACCGAGAGCTTTTCACGATACATCGAGTTCATGGGCTGCCTTATTTACAGCGATGTGTATGCCCATGAGCCATGATAATGCCGCCGCCATTGTCATTCATGCTGTCATCTGCAGCGCAAGCTAAAGCCGTGTGTATCCGATCCATAGCTCCATATCGCTCTTGCCTTGTAGTATTCAGTCGCACCGCTTGTATCGCCGTTTTGTCGATCCGTTAGTCAAGAGGTAGTCGGCGAAACATCTCTTGCCATCACTCACATAAAGGGCAGCATGCTCATGAATGAACCGCAGATGACCCTCTAATCTGTCGATGCGAAGCATAGGCTTCATCGCACGAGAGGCTTACGATGGTCGTGTCCATCAGCTTGATTGGTAACAGGCTTCAAATGTTCTAGCGACGTCGCTTTCGAGATGTCCTTCGGACGCCGTCGTCGATGTATGTTTTGATGAGCGCTAGACAGCGCTTTGCCGTCCTAGACGACATTTAGCGCGCTGCACAATGGTCTTCTGCGATCCAATGTCGGGCGCAGGGTTGTGGCTGCCCTTCCTGTCTGCTTCATCACAGATCGCAGCATACGGAACGTCTTGTAGGGAGAGAGCGCTACGTGTTGTATCGCCTCGAATGGTACTTGACGCCTCGATGAGACTATCGGTTGCGTCTGAGTGTATAAGCTTGCCCATCGAAAAGCATTGACAGCATCTTCCAGTATGAGCGACGTACTTGCTGCTAGGATTCCTAGCGATATCGCTACTAGAGACGTGCTCGTGCACAACGACATGTAGCTGATTTATTATGTAAGTGGTCTGTTGGACTATTGGGAGAAAGTCGCCACACAAACGAAGCAAAATAGGAATTGCGGGGAGTGAGCCTGTGCCCGAAACAGCAAATTGGAAAGTAATTGATGAGGTCTTAACAATAATAAAACAAACTACCTATTCTTATGCATGCATCACATGGTCACTGTCCTTGGTCCCGTTGCCACGTCCTGACCGTCTTCAGCAATCTTGAGCAAGCGCGATGTCTCGCCTCATCATAATGACCATACATTGCATCATCACTATGATTGCACCTCGCCTCGTCATGATGGCTGATGTCTCGTGTTGACTTCTCCAAGTTCACTTCTCCAAGTCCACTTCCATATACGAGTGTGCCACTGTCGGCACATCAATATCAACCTATACCTTTCAAACCGTGGTTGAAGCTGACGTGTTCGTCGTCACCTCCCACACGGCCAAGCTTCGAGGTGCTGCGTCAAAGCCACTCAAGCGCAGATAGTATGGGCCAAAGCTGTTTGTTTTGAAATGCTGTTTTGAGGTTGAGCGAAGCAACTTCCACGTGAGGTCGCGGTATGCACAGACTCCACGCACAAGAACAAGATGGAAAGAGCGTAAGAGAGTGAGTGATTGAGTGAGAGAGTGAGGTATATTTGGGTTTGCTTACGACCTACTATATCCCGTCACCCGGCAATAAGGTTACCGGGGTGAGTGCTACTTTATATTATAGGTGGTACTAGGTCTCGAACATCAGAACGCCTGCGCGCAGACTCGTGTCGCGAGATGATCAGGTTCCTCAGTGTCAGTACGGGGCCCTGTATTACGTGTTGTTCGGCCTGAGAGGTCTCCAACCAATAATTGACATCAGAATCAAGGAAGGTCGTGGCATCCTGGACTAGAACGGGGTTAGAAGAAGCGTGCGCTTGAACCGAAGCTCCTGTGTCCATAGCGACATTTGCCAGTCGATCCACCATTTTGTTGTAGGTGCGATAATGATGTCCCCAGCTGGAGACATGGATATCATTAGCGATGGCGCTTGCCTCGGTGAATAACTTCACCAAGTGTTGCTTGCGTGGAGGGTGCCGAATTTGGAGTTAGGAAAGCACAATCGCATTGTTCCAATGACATGCAGGGGTAAGTAGTCGCTGGCCTTTGCTCTCCGAAGACCGTGGATGGACCCTCGGTATTCAACGATATTGGTAGTGGTATCGGCAGCAGCATAGGCCACGCTCGCTACCCACAAAACGCATGCGGCGTTCGTCGGAACGTGGAGTCAGACAATAACAGATCCAGCTCCGCCTGGACCTGGATTTCCGCGGGATCCTCCATCGAAAAAGAGGAGGTAGAGCACTCCTGGGCCCTGTTCCGTAGGACGTACGTGCAGCAAAGGAGGTTTGTTGTAGCAGAGAAGGGTATCAGCCAAGGCCGACTGTACCTGCGCAAACAGTTGCCCGTACTCCCCCATATCGGGCTGGTAGGTTGATCCACGAAACCTTCGAACCGACTGGCTTAAGATAGTCTTGGCCCTAGCTGTGTGAAAATCCTGCGATAGAGACGAGTCTCCCATGCGGCGGAGGCGCTCGACCGAGATGGCACGGAGTGTCGTTGATACGGCAAAACGCCACAGCTCTCCATCTGCCGGAAAGACAGCAGTCTGAGCTTTCGATAAATATGCCCCTGTGGATATAGATTGCTTGACAACAACCCATGCTTTGGGCAGAATCCCCCATAGGTCCAGTCCAAACACCCAGACATGCAAGTCATCCTCCTGGAAAGTACCAAGCCATCGCCACCGATCAAGGAGGTAGCTCCAGTGTCGACGCGCGCTAGGGCATGTTCAAACGTTATGTCTTGCCAGAGCTGGACCAGCATCCACACACTCAGGGACGGGGCACGACAGATCTTGCTTCGCCCAATTCCAGAGCGGGCAACTGTTACGCTTTAGCCGATTTATCGTCTGAGCGTTAGTCGGAAAGGACGCACAAATTCGTCGAAAATCTTCCGACGTGATCAATGGTGAACCTTCCGATATCGCGTGAAAGTCCGCCTTTGGAACCCGTTCCTCGATAAGTCTAGTTCCTTCAATACAGCGCCGTCGGGAGATAGGCTATTTAAGTTTCTTTCGATGTGGCCGCCACCGTCGACGACCGGCCCACAGGTGGACAACCCGTGTGAGCATCGGATGCGCGCCAAAGTAGACAGGAGTCCCACTGGATGAGGACACGTCGATATCGCACGCCGTCATCGACGAGACGGGTTGCAACCCACATTCCATACCCGTATCGAAATGCTGGAGAGATGTTGCTTCACGAGTGCGAAGCCAGTCATGAAATTGGTGCACCTTCGCTGAATACGATATTAAAAACTCAGGTTCCAGCTCCCGATTGACCAGAGACGGCAAATTGTAAAGAATTGCGAGGCAGAAGGACCCGAAATGCCTTCTATTCGCCATAGACTGGGTCGCCATGTCACGCGTGGGGGATAACAAGACAATGCCAGTCTGAAAAGTCGTCCAAGACATTGCCTCGCCAAGGTAAGTCAATCAAATAACAAAGGCGGCTCCGTTCAATGTGTAAGCCGTACCCAGTCGATCTCGCAAGCACGATATATCCTCGAGCGTAGCGTGGACAACCCATCGGTGATCAAATCGTCCCGAAGACGCAACTTCAGCACGCATCCCGGCGTGCAGTCGATCCTAAGCACCCGCCGAACATCAATGGTGACACTACCGTCGTAATAGAAAAAGCGTAAATTAATGTAGACGTGTTGATGTTACATTGCGCAAAGTACACTAAGTAGAAACGTGCAGCAAACATTGAAGTACTTTCAACTCGTGTCTGTCGCATCGCAGTGCTCATGCAAAGCAGCCGACGCAGCAATCACGTGGGGCAGTCGGTACACTGCAACAGGCACTGCAGTCACTATTCCAGCCACTTACAAGCCCCTGGAAACCATGATCAACTGGTTCAGCTTGTAGCTCGAGCCCGGCTCGAGCACTTGCTGCTCAATCACTTTGCCCGGCTCGATCGCAATCATGGACAGGTACTCGTCGTCCTCAAAGTCCGTCATGTTGGCCGCGCGTTCGATCCAGGGGTTCCAAATGACACAGTCCGTCGGCGTGCAGATGGGTTCCTGTCCTTCACGCACCACGGAGCCCGTCTTCCGGACCGTCACGAGCTGGTCAAAGCTGCCGCCTGGATATAGGATATGGGCAATGATGTCGCTCTGGACGTTCTTCTAGATGCTGTCGACCATCGACGAGATGCCAAAGCTCTCTCGCGTCTCCGTGTGGTTCGTTTTGGTCATCTTGTCAAAGTAGTCGACGCCTTGTAATCCAGAGATTTGCAAGCCATCTTTCACGATGTTGTTGACGTGAATGTAGTTGTGGAAGAGGGCTTGGAACTCAATAGCAATGGGGTTTACGTTGTGAACGGTCAGCGACGTCTAAAGCCACGTGGTCCAGAGCTTCACTTCGTACTCGAGCACAAAGTCACACGGCCACATCTTCCGCGTGACGTCGTTCGCCTCGATTTGGAACGTCGCAAAACTTTCCTTGCGGAATTCCGTTGCGAATTAACTCTCATCTACCAGCCCGATATGGGGGAGTACGGGCAACTGTTTGCGCAGGTACAGTCGGCCTTGGCTGATACCCTCCTCTGCTACAACGAACCTCCTTTGCTGCACGTACGTCCTACGGAACAGAGCCCAGGAGTGCTCTACCTCCTCTTTTTCGATGGAGGATCCCGCGGAAATCCAGGTCCAGGCGGAGCTGGATCTGTTATTGTCTGACTCCACGTTCCGACGCACGCCGCATGCGTTTTGTGGGTAGCGAGCGTGGCCTATGCTGCTGCCGATACCACTACCAATATCGTTGAATACCGAGGGTCCATCCACGGTCTTCGGCGAGCAAAGGCCAGCGACTACTTACCCCTGCATGTCATTGGAACAATGCGATTGTGCTTTCCTAACTCCAAATTCGGCACCCTCCACGCAAGCAACACTTGGTGAAGTTATTCACCGAGGCAAGCGCCATCGCTAATGATATCCATGTCTCCAGCTGGGGACATCATTATCGCACCTACAACAAAATGGTGGATCGACTGGCAAATGTCGCTATGGACACAGGAGCTTCGGTTCAAGCGCACGCTTCTTCTAACCCCGTTCTAGTCTAGGATGCCACGACCTTCCTTGATTCTGATGTCAATTATTGGTTGGAGACCTCTCAGGCCGAACAACACGTAATACAGGGCCCCGTACTGACACTGAGGAACCTGATCATCTCGCGACACGAGTCTGCGCGCAGGCGTTCTGATGTTCGAGACCTAGTACCACCTATAATATAAAGTAGCACTCACCCCGGTAACCTTATTGCCGGGTGACGGGATATAGTAGGTCGTAAGCAAACCCAAATATACCTCACTCTCTCACTCAATCACTCACTTGGACGCTCACTATGTTCTTTATGGAGATTCGGTCCACGCCGTGAAAAGGGGCGCCAAAGCCCACGGCGCTGGCAAAGCTGGAAAACTCAACGGGAATGCCTTCCATAATGGGCTTCACGCTGTTTATGTTCGACTTCGTGGGCATGAAGAGGACGTCTCGAAGATGGTCGTACGTTGTGAGAAATGAGATCACGTGCGCCAAAGAGCGTGATTTGTGCACTCGAGTTGAACGAATGCGTGAGGGATACGGTCTCGAGCCCCTTAAACCCTAGGTGGTTCCTGACGGCATTCTGCTAGCCCTTGCATCAACACAGTAATCAACGTGTGTTCATAAATTGAATTAGCAGTTATATTACTCGCGAGGATTTGTATGTGCTGAGTGTATGCGAGCACATCATGCTTACCGTGCTTGAGTGTCAGGAGCTCTGACCGAACCCTGAACTCAGCCTGTGGTGGATCATACGTCCGTTTGAGCCGGGGCTTATATACCTTAAGAGACTGAAACGCATATGGATCGCCCATCTTGAGCTATAAGGACCAAGTCTTGGCATGTCCTTCCAAGTGGGCTTGAGCAAATGTTAGTTTCATTTGCTCATCGTCGATACTATGTGCCTATATGGATCTGTCGGGCTCGACAAACGATATCTACAGGGTGTCTTCCTCGACTTCTCTGTACTTGGATATATCAATCTTTAAGATTTCGGGACGACTTGTGTGTGTATTCCCACTTCCACCAGCATTGAATTGCTGCTGTCTTAATAGCTCTATCTGTTAAGCATCGAGTTCTCTCAACTGATCGGCCTGTTAAGAGCCTCAGTGGTCAAGCAAGGCTAACGTTTTGCACTTTAGGAGACAAGTTCATTTTAAATGAACCTGGCTATAGCGGCATGATCTCGATATTTGTCAAGAGACTCCGATGGCGCTAATGGAAGTTCCGCCTACGGTAGAGCTCATACGTCATACCACACTCCATTTGATGTCACTCAATTTTTTCAAGCCTACACGCGTGACGTGAAATCTTTCCTCTTCATCGAACATCTTCATGTTAAATGAGGTGGTTGTGGTCAATGGGCGTCCTACAAAGTGCTTCAAGGTGTAACGAGGATTGCTCTAGCAAGTATATTGGCAAATAGTTGTGTTGGCTGACCACACGGTTGCGTGCTCCTGACGTCACATACGTGGCGAGGAAGCTCGAGGAAGTAAATAGAACTTGAAAGCTCTGTTAAAGAAAAAAAGTAGGACTGCGTTTTAATTGTTAATTTTGTTTAGTAAACCATCTTTGTCTTGAGATAACTACATTAAACTACACCCTCCTATGTGAATTTCTTGCTCACCACCTATTGCGCGCGTCCAGCAGCGATTGGTGATTAATTTGGTGATGTACACGGTACATGAACCAATAAGTGGAACACCTAAGAATATTATCTCGGGGTATTATTGGGTCAACGTCACCTCTTCTCGGGTAATGTTAATTTAACGTTATTAAAATAGAATTTATTCAAAAATCGATAAATTCGTACCACTTTTATGGTAACAGGCTTACACTATTACACCGGAGCTGCATGTCAGGCTTGGTGCTTACATAACCGAAATTGGGCGTTACATATGAGAAACCTTCAACGACGGCTGATCACAGCAGCCAGGGTCGTGATCAGTAAGAAAAATAGAGTATTCATTTTGAACTCCATCATTCTATTATCTATTTCATTTAAGGCAGCGGAATTCGACATCATAGAATGAGCGCAGTAGGCTGTTTAAACTTTCTACAAACTACTTTTGTTGTCCCTGCCACGTCGACAGAAATAAGCAGACACAAGATTAAATCAGGATTGTTCTTCACTTCTGAATGACCGGGTACGGTTGGGCTGGATTCATTCTAGGAGTCCATCGAATTATGCGCACAAAGCACGCACTTTAGTGGATCACGCAAGCCCAGGACAAATATGTTTGCCTATGGTATTGCTTGGCCGATCAAGGTAGGCCAACTCCCTCGGCATTGGTCCTATATGGAATGATTTTGATGGGTACAGCATCTTCTTGTTCGACGAAGCCGTCAACAGCTGCATGAATAGATGACTCAGACAAGATAATGCAACCTTCGACGGAGCAGCTAAGTTTAATTTGGGATAGCGTTGGCTTGCACTATTCGAACTTGCGAGAAGGGGCTGGTAGATAATGAAAAGTCGATGCAGGAACACTACTAACCATCCTTCTATTTCGGAAGCATTATCGTCTACCGGATTCAAGTAATTGCACTGAGTCGCTTTTGGGGGAAGTTCGGATGGAGTAACAATTTTATGATTTGAGTGGAATAGTGTAACTGAGTTGGACCTTCTGTGTGTATTACAAACATGTGTGAGATACGTCACATGTGTGATTTATGATGGAGAAGGAGTCATAATAAGATGATATTCGAACACCATATCAATTGTCGAGGGCCGACGCGTGTCAGCCACTGAATTGAAATCTTACTTAAAAGGGATTAATAAGAGTATTAGTGTTTAGATTAAGTACGTTCATCAAGGTGTTATTTTGGATAATCGACAAAAAGGTTTAAATTTACTTTTAATTACTTAAGACACGTGCCTCACGAGGCGCTTTTGATCGTTAAGGGCTTAGCAATGCCTGCAAAAATAGCTATCTTTTAATACCTGTGCTGTGATTTTCTAAATTGCTGGTCTTTTAAACCAGGGACGGTACGCCTCAAGATTGTTGACCCTCTGAGTCGGGTTCTTTGAACCAAAATTGCTCGTTGAGCGTTTGGACTTCCTCTAACTTATGGGACTGTGTAGCTGCGCTTTACTTGGTAGCACGTGTAATCAATTGACACCTGAGTCATTACGACTAAATTCTGTGAGGATGGAGCGATCTACACACTCACTACGGCCTAAAATCTCGCGCTTGATAAGCTGATTGCGGCCGAGGGCCAAACAAATTATAGCGTTTCTAGATTAGCAAGGTCTTGATGTGCTAAATGCACGTGTCGGGACGTTCATGTAGTATGAAACGGCCATTCTAGGCTAGGTTTGAAAACAAATAGCTTGAGCCATGCCAAAACGCTTTGTGGAAATGCCTGACGAAGAGGATAAGCATCGTCCCATCAGGGTGGACGTCTAACATTACTTCGGGAAGGATGGGTAAATTTACCCCCTCTCTATCCATGAGATTTATTTGTCTACAGGATCTGGAGTAATCTCACTTAAGTAGCAAAGAGTCTCGCTGGCCATCTCTAAGCTAGATGGGTCAGTCATATCGTGGGCTCTGACGTACAACACGCCTGTCGACTTGGCGTTTCGTACATGGGATCGCTCAAGTTAGACCTTCCGCGGCTTCATATCACCCGCGACCAAACTTATCGCATCCGCACGCGGTAATAATCTACCCATTAGGGCTATAATGAGTTAACCGACTATTGACAAATATTTAGATATCAAATGGCTGCTATGCAAACAGACCCTCTCCCAGAAACGGTCTACGTGACTTTCTTCATGAAAGTTCTTCGCACTGATGTGGTCAGATCCGAGGTCTTTCGAGTCCATCCGTCAAATTTGAAGAGGCTGTGGACATCAAATAAAATGCTAAGCTCAACTATAAGTCGGCCAGGCTTGATTAAATCGGTTACGATCCAAGCTTTGCGAGGGCAATCTCAGCATTTACTTCGACTTACTGTAAGCCTAAACCGATACACCTCGACATTTCTGAAGATGAAGGTGAAGCTGAGTTTCGAATTGTGGGGTCAACAGAGCGTAAGACGTTGTTACACGTGCGGAAGCACTAAAAACTTGCGTCACACTTATCTTTTGCGTAAGAAATGACAGAATTTAACGAGCCAAACCCTGTCTCTAACCAGAAAAGTGGAATGAATTGGGAAATATTTTGACACCCAGTAGGCGCGAAACGCCCTACCAGGGTAAAACTAGAATTTGTCACTAATCTGCGAGATTGAGTTACGCAAAGATTTGCGACTAAGAGCTATGTGCCAGCCATCACAGAGCGTGAATAAAAGATTGGCCTGCTAGTCGCTGATGCGACTGTGAAAGGATTTAAGAAGAATTGGTTTATTTTAGATCCTTTCCGGAGCATTCTGCCAGTATGCTCAGCGTCGTTCTCTTGAGAGGAGTCAGCAATAAGCTAAAGCGCTAAAAGCTCACGAGGGTGGTTTAAATACCGTTCGTCTAGCGAGTGGTATGCGCGTCACTGTGCCAAGATTTCCGTTGAACTTAGGTGTGAATGTTTTGTACTTTTACAATACAGATCGCTGTTTTGTATTTGAATAAGATACGAAATACGATCTCTATCTGAGCATGACCTGGCTCGAGCGCCATGAGCTATAGAATGACAAGAGGTCTAAGACCTTAGTTGCCACACGCAATGTTCCAAGAGAAGTTTTGGAGAGTCATGAGCCCACATTCAGGAGCCACAATAGCGCTTCTGGCGCTAGCCGTTGACGGAAGAAATCTATGTGCTGTACATCGGTATGTCCGAGGTATATACCACCGAATGACGTTGACATGATGATCAAGAGTACTTTGTATTATTAAAGTTAGGCACTACGTACATAGTCGTGTAATGCTGGTTGTGAGAACGAATCACTGCATTAGGCAGGCATCTTTGGCCTAAGACAGAGTTATTAAATATTTTTATATTTCTTTTGTAATTGGAACGGTACGTAAAACTCCACCGAGTGAGGGTGGCCTCTCCGGAACTTTACTAACTGTCAGTATTGACACAATGGGCGAACGTCCAAAATATTCGGGGCAAGGTCCACACAACGCACGTGGAGGGGTACGTTTAAATCCACTAAGTAAGTTGTTTAAGTTAAAAAACTCTCGATTTGATGCCGCTTAGAACATGAGCTCTCGTTTAGAGCGCACCAGGGAATACAGCAGTCACGAGGACCCCATTTTCCGTCCTCTAAATTGCGTAAGGGTTCCTTGAAAAAACAAATTCGGCGTCGGTTGACCACTGTCAAGCGCCATAAGCCCAGGACGACCGGAGGGATAATAGTAATATTTCACTATATACACTTGGCAACAGAGTTACTGGTCATGTTATTAGCAACATTAGTGTCATACTTCTTTTACTTGGGAGCTCTCGTTGTAAAAGAACGAAATGTATGATGGCGAATTCAGCCATACCTTGCAGGCAGAAAAGTTACCTAATTTAGTGGCATCCGAACCGATGTTAAGTACAAACCCGCCTCTCATTTGGAGGAGATGTCCTTAAGAACACGAACCAGGCAATGATTGTGCGTATTGGACCCGCAATCCTTTAGAAGCCTTTTGATATATTCTTAACTTTGTTATAAGAATTTCAAAACGTGGTGGGCCACGGAAAACCGTCTGCCTTACCTCCTGAAAGAGGTGTTTGTCATGAGATTGATTCAGTTGCGGGAACTTAATACCGCGTCACCCGTCAGTGGACATTACCAAGATAAAATGAGACTTCATTGACAGTTTTCTGTGTAAAGCACGCATCTGGTTTAGTTTGTAAGAGCGTATCTCCATATTTCACACCGATGTAATGTATCAACAATCTAAATGATAAGTGGCACATTGTTCATGCTTAGAATAAGCTTAATGCTGACACCATCCTTGCTCAGACGTTAATCCATAGAAAAGATACTCTTCAGAACAACGTGTTGGGATGTACAATGTACAGTGCCTTCGACTTGGTCGATATGTATTATCATTTGCTCATGAGAGAGAGCGATATTCCGCCGAAAGCGGACATTACTTCGAGCGGTATGCTCTGGGAGTTGCTCGTTATGCCGCAGGGGTCATCGAATGACCCAGATACAACCAATCGTCTTGTGACGCAACTTCATTGACCACATCGAAGTTATGCAAAAACATACGTTGATGACATCTATGTCCATAGTCGTGATAGGAATAGTCGGGCAGGGGTGGATAGATAGATCAATCATTGTCAATTAGTAACTGTGCATGTGCGCAAATAAATTGTATGCCAACGCATTAAAGTGCATCTTTAAAGCAGAAGATATTCCCTTTTACGGTGCTTCAGTGGAAAGCGAAGTGTTCGAGCGGATCCCGCTAAGAAATTGAGCTCTTACCGGGATTCGAACCCGGATCGCTAAATTTATAGCACCGAGTGCTAGCTTTCACACCGAAGGATCAGCAGCACCACCACTGACATTGTCCATTACCTCCCAATTGCCGTATCACATGCCAAGAACAATCGTATACACAACACGGACACTTCATGCGGATGCGGCATACCAAAACGAGGTCCTGCTACTTTTGATTGGACGGTTCCTATGAATTAAAAGGACTTACGCAAGTAGATCGGTCTTGCCAATTACTTACACGAGTAAAGTGTAAATTGCGTAGACATGGCTCGGCTATTATCCAACCTTCTATAAAAAAATGTGAAGTAGCGCAGGACTAGCGCCAAACATGATGCTTGTGAAGCTGTTTAAAAGAGTCTATTACATGCGCCAATTTCTTTTTTGTCCGAATTAGATCGGCTTTTTTGTGTCGTCTGTGACGCATCTGAATTTGCCACAGGCAGTGCTTTGTTATAAACAAATGTTAAGGAACGATAGCGCGTCATCTCGTTTATGTCTCGACAGCTCAAAGCTGCTAAAACTAACTACCTAGTTCACGACAAAAAGATACTTGCAATAAATTATACTCTCATCAAATTTAATGTCCATCTGCTTGGCTCCAAGCCTTTTGTAATCTTTGACGGTCCCGCTTCCTTGCTCACTGCGACCCAGTCGCCTCATCTGTCTCAGAGAATGTCTCGTTGGATCTTATCCTTTGCCGAATACAAATTCGTAAAGTATGGGCCGGGCAAGCAGATTAAGTGGCTGATGCGTTGTCACGCAGGCCTGAGTATGAGCATGCTGATGTTGCGCCTCTGTCGTCGTCAGTGTCTGACCTCATTCGTACGGTTGATGCCTAACATAAACATAATGTAGCTATCCTACGCTATTTGAAGAGCAAGAACTTCAGGACTTAGACATAGATTGGTCGGCAGTTTTATGCGCAGGGCTTCATTGGCATTTTATATCTCAAGGCCTCTAATGCTAAAGCACAGACGCAGAGGACGTCCTCGTATTGTTGTACCTAATGATGAGAAATTGAAGCATCGGATCCTGAATGAGGCACAGGATACTGCGTTGAGTGGTCATCTCGGTCGTGAGAAGACCTACGGCTCAATTAGCCATATCAATTGGCCGCTTAAACTCTACATATGGGTGACCTCATATGTGCGTACGTGTGAAACGTGTCAAAGGGTGAAACCCTTAGCTCATGCGGCTTCGCAGCTAGCAATCATTCCTGTACCCACCAAGTTTTGGAAGACCATCAGCATAGTCTTAATTTTAGGGGTATCAAAAGATGCGCATGGCAATAGAAGTATCGTGGTCTTTCTGGCCATTTGAGAAGGATAGCTCACTTGGCGGCTGTGTTAGATACCATTGATGGTGGGCTACAGCAACGCTGTTTGTCGATCGCGTGTTTCGACAACACGGTTTGCATATAAATCCTCTTTTTATTGGAAATTATATAATTCCACCTTCAAGGTACTTGGCACACGATTACCATTTTCACAGCGAATCACCTGCAGATTGATTCTCAAACCGAGCGAATTAGATTGTGTTATCAGTAATATCTGACGCAGTGTTTGCGCTTATATACCGCATCGTTGGAGTACGATGCTTCCTGTCTCATAATTCGCGTGAAAAAACGCCGTTCATGGATCCACCGGCTCTAATCTCTTTTAATCGAACGGCCTCACACAACTTCGCGTTACGTTTACACTACCACTACGTGTTTAGGGCTTGGTGGAGTAGAAATTGCCGATTGGATTGCTAAACTTAGCCCTGCTAATGTTTAAAAAAAGGTAAGAGACTTTCGCGCAGCTTGATTGAATGTCTTACGATATGTTCGTGGCGCACTGGCTGATTGGCACGACAAACAGAATGATAAAGCTGTTGAAATATACAGGGGCTATATTAAACGTGATAAGGTCGTAGACCAAGTTCTACTCGTAGCTAAAAACTTATTTACATATGTAGTGGAATTCGTCTTTATGCCAACGTTGCGCCCGCGCTTCATTGGACCATTCACGGTCGTCCCTAAGTAGGGACTTATGTATACGCTCAACCTTCCGCGCAATCTGTGTACACGTCTTGTGTTCTACGTTGGCGTGTTTAAGCCGTATCGGGATCCGTCCCACGTGAACTTAAAGGTGCTTGCGCCTCGTAAATTAACCTCGCCATCGGCTGCTGATTATAAATCAGGAGGTCAAGCTGAGTCTCCATCCAAATTTGACCCAACTTTAACGCCTGAATACGGACTTGCGTCGCGTCAAACGCACTCTGGGATAACCCAATTTCTCATGGAGACCGTTCAGTTCGTGAAATACCTTCGTATTTTATTCCTCCATTACATCGACCACCATTATTGCTATTTTATCAGCAGGGAAACCGCCGACTCCATGAAAAGCCATTTCTTAAACGACGTATTCGTTATATCCAACAGTGGAGTAGTGATACCTCTTTTGAGAAGTCGATCCCAACTCTCCAGTGGGGCCCGGACTACCGACTAACGGAGGGGGTACTCCGATTCCGTGTTCTTGATAGCCTTCCTCACCTTGTCGACCCGTCAGTGGGGCGGGTTGCACTCTTCCAGGTGGACTCGTGCCAATGGATAACTTGACAGTGGTTGCGATGGGGTCGAGGTTCGATCTCGGTGTGGAAGTATTCACACCACGATCGGGGTTGACGTGATCTCGTGGAATTCTTCACGGGATCACTTGTATGCTTGTAGGGTGCTCGATATGATTCACCCTGATCTGTAACATATTGTCTTGTCCAAATGTAGACCTTGATTCGCGATCCTTCTGACCACTTGAGACGTTTCGCGATCTTGAGTCATCAACCACAAAGAATTTTTTTGCGTCCAGTCGCAGTTAGGTTGCTGTTTGAGAGATCTTGATCCCTGGAAAAACAATCCAGGAATATCACTTGATTAAAGTATGTAACTTTTCTTTGACGTCGGGTGGCCAATGATACACCGGAAGGAAAAGTCGGCACGTGTACTTAGAAGCAAATTGAACCCTGTTTAATGTTAACCGGTCAAACCCAACAACCCTATCCCTATTCCTATGTCTTGGGCATATCATGCCACATGTCGCTCTCTATAGACGGTAGCAACCTTTTACTTGCGTGGCACACACCTGATATACTTATCCGATCGCAGTCGCCTTTCTGGTCACCGATCGTGTGATGCAACCCACATCAGCTTGATCGCGATCATATACCTGATCACCGATCACGATCTCTATCGCCTCCGGATCACGATCGCCTTGCTGATCGCGGGTTACATGGTGTGGTACACAATCTCCTGATCGCAATCGCCTTGCTGATCGCGAGTCACATGGTCTTAAACACACTCTCCTGATCGCGATCGCTTGTCATGGTCCACGCCAACACATGGTATGGCACACCCTTCCGGTCGTGATAGCTCATTGTGGCCCGCACCAACCTGATCGCGATTACATGTCTGATCGCCGATCACGATAACGATCGCATACTTGATCGCGATCTCCTGGATGATCGCGGTTTCATTCTTGATCGACTGATCGCCAGCGTAATCGTTCCCATGACAATAAACCCATCTCCATACCTCGTACATTTTGCCCGTCATACTTACACCCGATATCGCAGGTCCCATCCTGTCTGATCTGATATCCTCTTCTGTCTAGCTGTCCAGTGGACGTCATCCGACCCATTATGAGACCGGCGTTGCACACCGTCTGTCAACTCGGATGTAACTGAAGCGCGTTCCCTTCTCGTATCGCAAATTTTACTTCTCGCTTCACCACAGTATTCCCCTGAGCCGTTCGTCGCCTGACATTGTCGATCTGACTGTGCACTGTCCTTCTGCTTCATCATTACCACTGTCCACACTCGCCATGTCTACGTCAACTCCGTCTACATCTCCCTTTCTCATGATAAGGGTGTTCGTCGGCCATATTCTACTTCAAAAGGACCCTTGTCGAGTTGTACTTGCTTTTAACCAGCACCCGAATGCCTATTGCGTCATGTGTCGATTGTCCGACGATGTCCAGTGTGCTGGACGCTCTTTAAGATCGCTTGGACGGGTAAGAGGATATCCCGAAGTGTTATGGGTATCTTGAGGAGGCGTTAATGGAAATGAAACTCCGCGATTATCGAACAGAGCAGATGTCAGACACCTTGCGTGATGCCGGGATCAATTTGCGCAGGTATGCTAAACAGCGTTTTAATCGTCTGTTTTACGCCTTCTAGCACGACGTTCTTAAATGCGGCGACGGCTGCAAAGAGGTCCTGAGTAATCAGGAGGATCGGCTGGAGGGACTTCACGACTTGGAAGAGTAGATCAAGAGTTTGAAGACATCCCTGTCTGAAGCCATCTCCGCTGATCCTGAAGCTTAAGCGTGACATAGCCACTGTTTGAGCTTCTTTGGAGAAATAAGATAAGCAAGAAATTAACTCCCTCCTTCAGAAGTTGAGGTCCCGGTGTCGCATCTCGATTCAATCCGAGGTCTCCGGCACGCCACCGCCAAGAAGTATCAGGCTTCCACGGTTCGCGATCAACAGAAGATCGACTATCGCGAGAGACAGCTGGCGTGTGTGTTTCCGAGCTACGCGATCAACAGAAGATCGACTATCGCGAGAGACAGCTGGCGTGTGTGTTTTCGAGCTACGCGATCAACAGAAGATCGACTATCGCGAGAGACAGCTGGCGTGTGTGTTTTCGAGCTACGCGATCAACACCGTGCAGATATTGCCGATCAAGGCCGCGAATAAGGCTGTCTGCGTAAAGTGATCGCGGATCACCACACTAAAATTACTCGTCGGCGGCGTTCATTCATAACCGGAATGCCGATCGCAAACTTAAAGTAGCTGATCATGACCTCACTATCGCTGACAGCTACAAGCTTCGGGCTCATTTGGATCAGCTATCTTCTGGATGTCCGCTTACTGTAGCTCCACCTCCAGTGTCTTCATACAGTAAATAATTCCCGGAACGACATCAGTTTAAGTTACCCACCCAAGCCATATCGGACCTCAAGTGCTCCATCCTCTGCGAGTTCCTCTTCCTCTTCGACGCCGGCAAAGGTCTCGACGCGAATGGTACCTTCAAAAGCGTCTTTAATTTCTAGACTATATTCTCCTGTTAAGAGATCGGCCGATTTGATGATGACCGGTAAATTATAGTCGCAGATCTAGATTATTTAATTAAACAATCCGGAGCCATCAACGCCGACGCAATCTACTCTTCCTCCGAGACCAGGTCCGCCAACCCGATCGATTGCATCCGCGCCGACGGCAACTTCAGCGCGACCGACTTCTTTAGATAGGTCAGCTTAGCCCGAGCGGCCGGCTAAGTATTCGTGTGGTACAGCGATCACGAGATTTTACCGTTGAGGTATGACGTGGGAGGTCACAGATCGCAAGAGTCGATTAAGTCCAAAACAGAATTCTGATTGGTAGAATAGTGTCTGAGATGATTGAATCACACGGCATCTATCTGATCCCTCGATCTCTATCTAGTTTCTCGATCTCGATCCGATCTATGTATCACGATCGGATATCTTGGTTTCTGGTGAGTGTAACGCCAAGTTTCTGGCGAAAACCCACTTAGCGTAAACCACCAAGGGTACACAGGGACGATATCATTGAGAGGAAGACGCGTGGTTTCGAAAGATTTGATACAGATAGACCTATCAATGTGTAAGTTTTTGGATTTGCTTGGCTAACATTAGACAGAGGTCAATCCTCTTCTAGGCACTTCTCCTCCGGGATATATTATTGGCCACACGACGTCAAAGAAAGTCGCATACTTACCTCAATTGATATTCCTGGATTGTTTGGCCAGGGATCAAGGACTCTAAACAAGAACCCCAACTGCGATGGGATACAGCAAACATGTATTTGAAAAGGTGTAAGATCGCGAGACGGATCAAGTGATCAGAAGTCTCGTCGATCAAGTATCTACATTGGATAAGGCGATTTCGTAGAGATCAAGGTGACTATCATCGATCACCCTACAAGGACACCCGCAATCGTGTGAAGGTTTCCACGCGACAACACCAATCCCAACCGCGGTTAAGCTTGGCATCGAATCGGATCCACCTGGAAGAGTGCGGCCCGCCCTATTGACGGGTACACCAGTTGAGCGAAGCATACAACACTGAGTCGGAGTACCTTCTCCGTTAGTCGGTCGTCCGGACGCCAGTGGAGAATTTTGATCGACTCCTCAAAGAGTGATTACCACTTCACCACACAAGCGGGCAAATAAATTGATCCAATCGATCAAACCATCTCGGTCGGTACCCTCTAGTCATTTTTTTGGGGAAAGCCTGAAAGGCTCTGCTTATCCTCCTTCGGTGCAGAATGTTCCGGTTCCCTTCGCAAAGATGTTACCAGAATCAGCGGCGGGTCTGAAAGATTCGTAATATTGGTTCTATACATACTCGACAATGGGTGATTCGTCCAGTTCCTCGGAGGATGCCACTAGCTCATCGCTTTCGGGGTCACGATCTACTTTCCGGCGACGCTCGTCGCCTGCTGCTACGCCAACTAGACTCCACTCACCTTTATCCCAATTATCATTGAAGAATATGGGTCCAGTTCGCGATCCCGTTTTCCGACCCCTTTCGTGGCTTCCAAGTAGTCAAAGGTGTCTAAGGTCGATTTCCTGGGTAAATCGTCGAGAGATGTGTCTGGCAGCCTAAGTGTGTCCAGTGATGATCGCGAGGATAAGAACAATCTGTTAGCTCCTGGCCAATATGCAGCGTTATCAGAAACCCGTTTTTCTCGTGACCAGTGGATTCCTGGTTACATCTTTTGAGTTCCCGATCGTCTTATTAAGAGATCCCTGGTCAGCACGTCGGGTCAGCTACACCCGTGTCGCTGAGCTGGAAATTGATTTCTACTTCAAGCATTTCTCAATGTTTAAATCCTTCCCATCCCCAGAATACAATGTTCAGAAGTCGTCCGCCCTCCGAGCCGATCGCTCGGATAATTATTTTTGGCGCAAATCACTTCGCTATACAGCCAAAATCCTTAAAAAATTCTCTGTCGACCGATCGAGCCGGTCTCGTTCAAAACCACCCGGAGGTTCAAGAAATTGGTGAGAATGTATTGTGTTTTGGAGGATCGTCATCGACAACGTTGTAGGAATCATCCCATGTTCATACCACATCCGGTCGTCAGCGCCAGGCATGACGTAGTTGTCCAAACTTTGTCAAGCGCGTCGTCAGCGCAGATCACTAGCTGGAACGCGACGGAAATTGTTATTATCTGTTCATTTCAAGGGATGATCCAAAGGTCATTAAGACTTATCTATTCTATCCAACTCTTTCTTCTTTAATTTCTCCGTCCGTCAGAAAAACGGTTGTGTCACCTTGGGTTGGGATGCAAAACGACCTATATTCCGAACTTGATCACTGCCTTGACTCTGGCTAGTTTAGCCGATCCATGGGGTAACCAGTATCTTTCCGCGATTGCATTACATACTGCATCATAGATTATCCGCATCTCCGGCAAAACGTTTTCCTCGTGATCATCCTATAGTTAACATTTTCTTCGTTCAATATCATATACCTCTTTTTTTAATCTGCATTTGTCGTGTTGAAATTGTACTCGTTGTCTATTGTTTGTTCACTGCCGTCAAATCGACCAACTTAGACCCCGGTCGCTTGCGATTAAAATTACACAGATTTTGATCACTGGCAATCTATATACTTTCCGGCTTTGTCTCTTTCAGATCACCCCTAGCTCCCGCTCACTTGCGATCAAAATTCCACGGACCCGATCATTAATTACCAAAATATCTTTCGCCTTTGCTCTACGCGATCGGGTTTTAAAAATCTTCGGTCGCCATACTCACAATATATAAAGCCTTTCCACATGCTTACACAGCCTGCTTGTATGTGATCTGTCTACCCTCCAATGCAAAATTTATGCGATTCACCTCAAAATCATAAGCCGACCATCACTCATCCGCATTTCTCCCTTCTTACGAATGCATTACATCAAGCCGATTCTTCTGCACACGATCACGGTCCCATCCTTGTCTCAACGCTCCACAGTTTAAGTCGGCTTCGTCACCCACGACGGATCACCATATCCTATCCAATAGTCCTTAAACTGTGTATGCACCCTGCCATTACTTGTCCGTCGCCCTGATCGCACGTTCGTTATTTTCACCACTTCGAACTCGTTTTCTGCTAAATCGCCCACCCAACTGTCCTCTGGTATAGCGCTTCGTCAAAATCAACTCGATCTGCTTCGTTTACTCTCTGGCGTTCCATCGGTTGATCAGAAACACTCGGACCAGCTTCGACTTCGACACATCCACCACTGGAAATACTTCATTATGTGTACCTGCTTATTCCAACCTCACAGCGTGACCATCGCATTTGTCAGTCACTACAAACAGTCCGTGCCACATATGCGCCAATTTGCGAGCGTACCCCCATCTTCACACGATCTATAAATAGCCAAGATTGCGATGCGCCACATATGTACATCAGATCGCGATCCTAATTATGCTTATCGGCGAGATTTGAAATTGCTTCCTATAGTCGACGGTTGACCACCGCTCTCTTCCGTTAATATTGGCGTTGTATGCCATACCGCGATCGTCGTGGATCTCGGTCTCGCGATCGGTACTCCTTATAGGTCGCGTGGCTTCCAATGTTGATCGGGGGTCCCAACTGTGGATCAGATAAAACGGGTGTTTCCGCGAACCCGATCGTGTGCGGTGTTGATCGCGTATATTAATTGTTCTGCATATTCAGCTAAATCTATAAGATTCTCGTCCGACACATACATTTTAATCTCTTTAATCGACGTCTGTAACATACTTATCGCTGTGCCGTTTGCCTGTGGTCGATAAGTTATACTAGCTCGTTAATTTTGGCCCATGATCCGATATAACGCACGATAGAAATAAAGCATGAATTCTGGCTCTCCATCCTGACAAAATGCTTCACTGGCGCCAAACCTTTTGAATACAAATTAATTCGTAATCTCTCGCGATCGTTTTCGTGGCCCGAGACGCACTCATCTTCGCAACCACATATCCAGACAACAGGTCAAATTAGATCCACAGATCCGCGTTCCGTTTGAACGATCGCGGCATAGAAGGAATATGATCCATCGCTAGAATCTGAGAAGGGTACGTCGCTTATATATTGCCCGGAAAGCGTTTTCGATCGCAAAGGCTTCCTTCTCCGAAGTTACAATCTAAACCCTCTCCCACATACCGTGGCACACTTTGATGCAGACCTCTCCAGTGAAACTTAGCTCCGATCCGCTGATAAGTTCGACCTATACCCTGGTGGCCGCCCTCCAAGATAGTATGATAGACATGTAAAAAAATTCATGCAGCAATAACTTCGCTATCATTGATTGAACTAGCTCTGCTCAATCTTTGACTTTGTGGCTGATCTGAGCCAAAAAAGGAACAACCCGTCCTGATCTACCTAAGATTCCGGCGCGATAAAGGCATAGGATTTTGCATCCGCTGATATAATGGTTGATACGTCTCTCGTCACATATATGTTTCAATAATATATTTAACTCACTTCATCTTGCGCTTATTTTATCCGCTCGATTCGTTTTTCTTGTACAATCTATTCGTAGATAATTTGTAGCGAATGGCGTCGTCGTGCGGAAGCTCGGTAATTGCAGCTACACACACCCTCTGATTCGTTTTGCGGGTTATAAGCAACTCTTCCAGCCGATTCAGGGTCACTAGGTCTTAATGATCTTGGTCATCTATTACTATCAAACATTTATCTTTTTCGAGAGATTCACCCGTTAATCTGTCGGCGCTCGTGTTCCAACCGCGTTATACATGTAGAAAATTATTCTTGGAGCAGGATAGGAATATCTCCATGGCTTTATATCTTAGCCATTGTAGACCTGGCGCCTTGCAATCGATCTCTCCAGGCGTTTGTCTGATTACTAAATTCGTATATGTGCATTAGATAACCCGTCCCCTGATCTGATAAGTAAAGGATCAAAGCATAAAAGCAGTCCTCTATACTCTGCCTTGTTGACAGTTGGACCAGGATAAAACTCAGACGTGGTAACCCCACTACCTTACAGCCTGTCAAATCCATACGATCGCGCTGTATGCTCCGCATTCCCTTTTTACTTAAGCAGATCCATCAAAACTGTCCACTTAGAGATTTTCCCTCTCCTCGACCGTAGGTGGATCATACTGATCATTTTGTCGTGATTGGTACTTCGGCGCGATAGCGATCAACATCTTATCTACTTCTTGACAAGGGGTTATACTCGCCGCCAGAGTACCAAGCATATCATTTTCACCCTTATCACATCTACGGATCTCCAGTGTGTAATTTGATAAAAATTTAGCCCGTCTGCCTAATGTCTCGTTGAGACCGCCACATTGAAGTAACCAGGCTAAGGATGATTAACGCATCAGCACGGTGATCTCTCGAGAAACCAGAATGGAATAGCATATAACAGGACCCTGATCAATGCTAGAACTTCCTTCTCCACGATTTTATAGTAAACTTTGTTGGGCTTCAGCTTACGGTTTGAAAACGATAACGGCCAATATTCCTCTACATGTTTCTGTAGGAATGCATCCGACATGTCCCACTTGCTAGCATACACCACAATCACTGGAGGTCGATCCCGATGATACTATTTTAGAATAGGAGTAGTCGCTATCTTCTGATTCAGAAAAAGTTAATGCAATCGTCGCTTTCTCTTAGCGACTCCTGCCTTCCGGACCATGACAGCCCCCGTAAAGTAGGTACTGATTGTGATCGCATTCATAAATTGAGTGCAATTACTGCTCGCTACCAGCAAATGGGTGCAATTCTTGATCGCCCCCATAAATTAGGCACCGATCGCGATCGAATTTATAGGCAATGTGGCAACTATTGTTTCGCGTAGCAACCTCCGCTGTACTCGGGTCGTTAAACGTTCGTCGCGTTTCATGAAAATCGGCTTCTCGTTATTCGTACAGTATTGAAGCTGACACTGAAACGTCTTCAATGAATTGGCTGTGATAGTTGAGGCTCCCCAGAAACGATTGCATTTAAAGTACCAAACGAGGGAATGATATATTCAATAATGATCCTAGATTATTTGGTTTCGCTTCCAATCCATCCAGAGACACTTAAAGACCCAGGTAGTCTACCTTGCGTCGTCCCCAAAAACGTTTATCGATAGATTCCACCGATTACATACGTTCAGCATTCGATCGCTTCACGGTAGAGATATTCCCATGACTTGGAGGGTGTTAGGATATTGTCAATATATGACCTTCGACCAAAAACCGACGCTTTCATGTCAGCATCTGTTTTACCGTCGGTTAACACATCGAATGGTTCTAATGATCCCGAGGAGATTGTAATTCGGCGTGTACCGATCTTCAACTACACATGTCAAGCATTGTCGATCAGTCGTTGATGTTTTGGAGGCGCAGTTTTCAATCCGAACGGCACGCTAAGCCATTCAAACAGGCGCGATGGTGCAATAAACGCCGAAATTTCTATGGCTCGCTCCGTCATCTCCATCACTCACAATTCCACTACCATGTCCAGTGATCAAATATAAAAGGCATTATCCATACCCTGCAGCAAGTCGATGACCAAAGGTGTGGGATAAACCATCCGTATTGTCAACTGATTTACTCGCCCATAGTCGATACAGAATTGAACGTCTTCTCCCTTCCTCTTTATGACAACCACGATTGGTAATTCCCACGGAAAAGTGGACGGGCGAATTGTCTACGCCGTCAATTGATTAAAATCAGCCAGCTTTTTGCAAAACTTGGGTGCTACCGGTCGTACCCTTAGTGCGATCGGAATCGCATCCCCGAAATCCTTATCACAGACTTCTCCACGAGCCGCAAGAGATAGGGCGTTCCCTTTGCTAATTAGTAGATGACAATGTGCCCATAAAAACTGCCGATAATTTTCTTAATCACTCGACAGTGAATCCTTTGGGTTACCCGCTTGAATATCTTATGATATATCTCGGCCGCAGGTGCAACCACTTCCGGTAGGATCGCCATGTGCTGTTCAACATCTTCGGCGTGCAACCCTCTACTTTCAGCACGATACTTCGACAAGGTAGGCGGTTCTGCATCCATCCTTTCTTACCTGATCGCCACGACGTCTTTGCGTTTCACTAGTGGATTAAATTTCTCTCGTAACCCACAATCACTGATTGCACTCCCGTCTGTCTGAAATCTCGACTTTTCTTCAAGGCAAATTGTTGACACATCGCTCAATGTCTTAACCGTCGACCATCTTCACTTCTGCTTAGATCCTTATGCCAATCTCGCGACTAATTACCCTCGAAACACCCTTGGGTAGTAGATCTCATCGAAGAGTCTTTCGTTGGTAGATATGCATATTCCTCGTGCAGCACACACCGCTTCTCTCTGTCCCTCGCGATCTTGTGCGACTGATTTCTGAACTTATTTGTCCTTCACCATCCACGGTCATGATTGCGTCTGGTTGATGAATGGATCGTCTTTTACCCGATCAGATTCCTTGCAGTTGGTCTTCCCTATCACGTTCGGCGTCACATATCTGCTAGATTTCTTTGACCTGGTTTACATACGCTCATCTTCTAACGTCTTGGCATTTGTATGATTTGTATCAAGTAATTTAACCGACATCGGGTCGTTTTATGTGGCGCGATCATAGCCTTCGTTCATGTCCTTATCCTGCACCAAATCTTCTTCGATCGCGTTTCATTCAGGTTGAAACTCGTGAGCACTGCGATTCTACGCCTTTTCTTCTATCTTTTCCTTTGAGGATTTTAAAATCTTGCTCGGCGTGGGGTTTAATCGCTGTTGGACTAATGGTCCTTCATACGCTTCTGGCTAAACTACTTTTGATTGGTTGTAGCTTCGAACGCTAGCTTCTGCCATTCGTTATAACGTCGCGACCCAAAAGACACGCATCCTTGAGATCGTGGTATCATGTCCCTCACCATCCACAATCCTAGCGGAATCCCCAGCACAAAATCACCTCGCGATCACCTAAGTTAGTGAGATGTAGGTGATAGATCCTTCCTGGTCCGGTAGTAGGAGTTGGGACCGCCTACACGTCTCTTCTTTGCCAAAGTTTAGATCTTTGTAGTGCGACACCTATCCTCATTTCTGTCGGTTTGTCGACGGAGATAATTACATGCTGATCATTTAAAGTATTCGCTCAAATGGTCGATTTATACATTGGCTTACGCCCCGCTAATCCGATCCGCAATTCTTTGGGTAGACATAGGGTTGTCGTCCGCTAGATCCAAGCAAAACTTGGCTGTACCACGAATTCCATGCCTAGTCTAGCCTCTTGGCCTACTTAATCACCGACTCATAGGTTCAGATAAAATACCAGTGAACCGTCCAATGTGATCTTTATCTTCGTGCGCTTAACTATAAGGTATGCGTTTTCGCCTATACCAACACATTATTGAGTTCGTCTTACGTCGATCATGCACCCTGTCTTGCGAGAACATGTGGTGTCGATGATTGGCAATTCAGCACCAGAATCGAACAGCATAGTGCCTTCTCGTTATTAATCTTACCTATTGCTGTCGCCCACTTAGACCTATTTACAGGGGTATGATGTTTCCTAAAGCCACGTGATTCCCCTGGAAGTGATCAAGCTCAATCTTCACAGTTGATCGGTTGTATTCATCAATTTGTTTCACTCTTGGAATTGCGGGGACAAAAGTTGAAAAATTACGTATATTGACGATCGACACGGCCTGATCGTTAACCTCTTGATCCTTCGCGTGTCTCTCGACAAGAGCATATATGCAGAGTCTAGAACGCTCGGCTCGTACCTGATTCCAACCTGGCGAGCGTCGTAGTTGATCATTTCCTCCGCCTAGGACGGAAATATTCCTGCGTGTTTCTATTGCATATACCACTTGCGCATCAAATTGTAGAACTTTCCCATAAGGCACTTGCCACTTTCATGCACTCTTTCACAAGCCGCACGCGCGTAATAACCCATGTCCGATGGATTCTCTTCACGGTCGCACTTCTGTCAAGTCAATATCTATCAGCAGCCAGGGTCAATATATTTGATCGATCCACAGTGATTGCACGCTTGTGATCGTTCTCCGTGATCGCGAGACTACTCATTATCAGCTTCTTCATGCGGCATAAGATGATCTTGGTTTCATTGCACCCTAAGTGAAGACGGTAGTTGCACAAACTCTGCGCCGGTCCACTTCCTCTTCCAATTTGCTTGGATACGACTCCGATCTGCTGCTCTCGCTTTCAACCCTGATCACTCGTACGGCTCGGGTTGATTTTGACGGCACCTGATAAGCCTAAACTTTTGATCGCTGATAAAATTTGCCCAGTTCCATCGACTCCTTCGTGTACCGGTTTCCATCCGCTCATATGCACGCATCGTTTCTTTCATGTCTTCGTCATCCGACAATCGCAGTAGAGGCAACATGTTTGCCAAATTACGATCTTCCAGCGTTAAAATAAAGTATTCCACATGCTCACGCCGCTTGCGTGTCTTCCTTCTCGAATTATTACCTTCGCTCGGATCGCTGCCTCATTTAATCGGTGCAAGTACTCCAGCGGAGTTTTGTCCAGTCGTTTGCGTGCATGATAATACTGTCTGGCCTTCGACATACCATATGGTTCATATTGTACCATGACACCTTCCAGCTTAATATTCCACGTGATACGAGTAGCACGAACCAATTGGCGGTGCCAATTTACCTCTGGTACTGTCAGTAGATCACCAAATGCCAGGCATTTTCTTCATTCGGTATTTGGTCCTTAAGTAACGCTGACATGACCTTGCTGATATAGCTCGCGCGACTCTCGTCTCAATCTCTAATATTGCAATCCTTCAGTTCACCGATTACATAAAAAAGAATACTTTCAGGAGACGGTCCTGGTTTCATCTAAATTCCGCAGGAGTCATTAATGGACGCCTCAAATCCTCCTGCTCCGATTCGTAAAAGGCATGTCCTCCGAAGTCACTAAAATCTGATCGACCTTGACGCGATCCTACAGATTCCGTCTCGCCATCGGATGTAGGTGTCTCTAGCTCTTAGTATCTTGATTGCTCGACTTGGATAGATAGCTTAAAAAGAATTGACTCCGTTGTCTTTGTTCGAATGTCGTTGTAGCGTTATCGATAGAAGATACCACGTGTCCTTGAATTGACGATGTGTTATCTCTGGTGGCGTGCTTTGCAGCCGATCGCGACTCGGTCTGAATTCCTTTTGCGCGATTAAGCAGATGAGATGATCGACTGGGCCCATAGCCATTCGCTAAATGAAGATTGAGGCGTCTGACTCGATCTCGGATTACGCTGAAAAATGATTCGATGATTCGGTGTGGTATTCGCTCGGCATGTCCGATCGCGGTAATCGCTTGATTTTCTATTTTAGCTTTGCTTGTGAGAGTGATCAGCTTCTCGTATAGCGATCGGCATGCGTTGGTGACCTGGTCTTGATCGCGCTCCAAATTTTCTCACATCAAACATCTCCGCTGCGAATCCAGCTTTATTCAACAATTGCATGATCCCGTATCTTCCCTCCAGCATGTTAGATGCACTTGCAGGGGTAGATACTGGACCTTAAATCACTTTGATCAGCAATGTCTTCAGCACTTGGAGTGTTGGGTCACTTGATAAAAGATTTTCCAGCATATATCGCTCGTACGCCTTAGCCAACTCTTTAAGTTACCATCCTTCCTTCTTTAATACGTCCTCAACGAACTTGAACGGCTTCGATATCTTGTTCTCATGTGATATCGTTGGTCGAGTTCAATCGTTGTCTTCTTCACCCTCGCCGTCATCGATTTATCTATATTCGAGAATGCGCGTGTGACCTTGAAAAACTATTGGTCGGTTGTAATCGATGGGTTTTTCTCCCTGCTAATGATGCTTCATAGCACGATCTGCGGTGGTCACTGAATGGGATCTAAGATGTGGGTCGAAATTTCTATCAAATCGAGCGATTTATTTTCCTCCTACATTTTCATGTCACCAGAGCCCCTCCCAAACTCTGATGAACAAGAATATATAAAGACTCACGCGTCTGTGGCATTTCCTTGGCCTTCGACGATCCCATTACAGGTTCAGTGTTATCCTCACATCTTCACTCAGGGGCTTACGATAAAATTTCGAGACACCAGAAGATCCGGGCACTCGCACCACTGTGATGGAGTTTTGATTGCTATTTTGAGGAGTCGATCCCAACTCTCCAGTGGGGCCCGGATTACCGACTAACGGAGGGGGTACTCCGATTCCGTGTTCTTGATAGCCTTCCTCACCTTGTCGACCCGTCAGTGGGGCGGGTTGCACTCTTCCAGGTGGACTCGTGCCAATGGATAACTTGACAGTGGTTGCGATGGGGTCGAGGTTCGATCTCGGTGTGGAAGTATTCACACCACGATCGGGGTTGACGTGATCTCGTGGAATTCTTCACGGGATCACTTGTATGCTTGTAAGGTGCTCGATATGAGTCACCCTGATCTGTAACATATTGTCTTGTCCAAATGTAGACCTTGATTCGCGAGCCTTCTGACCACTTGAGACGTTTCGCGATCTTGAGTCATCAACCACAAAGAATTTTTTTGCGTCCAGTCGCAGTTAGGTTGCTGTTTGAGAGATCTTGATCCCTGGAAAAACAATCCAGGAATATCACTTGATTAAAGTATGTAACTTTTCTTTGACGTCGGGTGGCCAATGATCCACCGGAAGGAAAAGTCGGCACGTGTACTTAGAAGCAAATTGAACCCTGTTTAATGTTAACCGATCAAACCCAACAACCCTATCCCTATTCCCATGTCTTGGGCATCTCATGCCACGTGTCGCTCTCTATAGACGGTAGCAACCTTGTACTTGCGTGGCACACACCTGATATACTTATCCGATCGCAGTCGCCTTTCTGGTCACCGATCGTGTGATGCAACCCACATCAGCTTGATCGCGATCATATACCTGATCACCGATCACGATCTCTATCGCCTCCGGATCACGATCGCCTTGCTGATCGCGGGTTACATGGTGTGGTACACACTCTCCTGATCGCAATCGCCTTGCTGATCGCGAGTCACATGGTCTTAAACACACTCTCCTGATCGCGATCGCTTGTCATGGTCCACGCCAACACATGGTATGGCACACCCTTCCGGTCGTGATAGCTCATTGTGGCCCGCACCAACCTGATCGCGATTACATGTCTGATCGCCGATCACGATAACGATTGCATACTTGATCGCGATCTCCTGGATGATCGCGGTTTCATTCTTGATCGACTGATCGCCAGCGTAATCGTTCCCATGACAATAAACCCATCTCCATACCTCGTACATTTTGCCCGTCATACTTACACCCGATATCGCAGGTCCCATCCTGTCTGATCTGATATCATCTTCTGTCTAGCTGTCCAGTGGACGTCATCCGACCCTTTATGGGACCGGCGTTGCACACCGTCTGTCAACTCAGATGTAACTGAATCGCGTTCCCTTCTCGTATCGCAAATTTCACTTGTCATGTCACCACAATACCGTAGGGCTAAATTCTTATAAGCGCTATGTAGAAGGCTCTTGACAAAGGCCAAGAACATGCCGCAATAGCCAGTTCATTAAAAATTAACTTGTCGCCGGAAGATAGAAAGTACCCTTGCTACACTATAAAGATTCTTCTAAAGGCCGCGCAGTTGAGAGAGCACGTTGGTCAATAGCCAGAGCAGTTGAGGCATCAGCAATTTAATGATGCTGTGGACAGGACGACCCAGACGCGTGGTTCCAAAATGTTTAAGGATGATATTTTCAAGCTGAGAAGATTTGAGGAAGACTCCCTGTTGTTATGGATTGTCGAGCTCGACAGAGCCATACAGGCACGAAGTATCGACGATAAGCAAATAGAGTTTACATTTGCTCACAACCACTTGGAAGGACGTGCCAAGACTTGAGATAGCTTGGCTCAGAAGGTACGAGCCAAGCGTGAGCTGGCAGCATCGATCCATTAAGATGCCTGCCGCTTGTTCATCAGATGGCCATCTGATGAACGTTATGGAGCGTCCACAAGCGTGTGGGTGTACTGTAAGTGAAGGCGATAACCTCACTTGCAATACGACCGTTAGCACGACTGCATAAGACCGTAGTGTAGATGATAACTTCACTGTAAAGGAAGCTCTCCAGCATCCTGTGGACGTGACTTCCCAGGAAGTAATCATGACATTGAACGTCTTGGTTAATGACGGATCAAGCGTAGGCGCTTACACTCTTGATCTGATTTTGTCTCTGAAGTCGACTTCGGAGATATTACAATTGCCAAAGTTAAAAGTAAGCAATTCCTTACGTGATCTACGTATAGGCAAAGTCAAGCAGATATGTGTACTCGTCGCGGAGGACAAGTACGTTACCGATATTCGATCGGCAAAGTGTTTTCTGAGAACGAACGGTTTCTCAGCAGCTCATCTATAGACGTAAGCGTCATCGATAAGAAGACTCGGAATGAGAGATATACGTCTCAATCCTGGAAGTCGCTTCGGGCAAATTCTTTGTACAGGGATTTGATCGGATTAAGGATGTGTTCCCTGAATTCGTGCCTTGCGAGTAGCCTATAGATAAAAGCCCCTCGGCACGAGATCGATCTCAAACCGGTCTGAAGAACGACGTCATGAAGCAGTGGCCACTGCCTCGTAAACAAGTACTAGCGATCGACAAGTACTTTGCCGATCGCTTCGCAGCGAGACAAATGAGATAATCGACTTGCTCTCACAGCTCTCCGACCTTCTGTGTGCGAAAAACCACATGAGGATAGCAGATAGTGCACGCCTTTAACAAGTTGAATGCTACAACGGTACTGAATCAGGCGTCGACATTGAGGAAGGACATTATCATAGATGTTATGTCAAAGAGTACTATCTTTTCATCCATGGATCTGATGGATGGGTTCTATCAGATCTTCATTGAGGAAACTGGACATTCAGTACACAGCAGTAAGCACATTCAGCAGTATGCTGTGGGAGTGGCTAGTGATGCCACAGGGGATGAGTAACGCCCCTGAAAAATTCAACAGATGTGTCACAAATCTGTTGACACCAGTGCGAGACTTCGCACCGAGTTACTTCGACGATGTGTTCGTTCATAGCCGGGCTATGGACGGAAAGACGGACGTAGAGGGTCACAGAACTTACGTTCGTCAGGTTATTCAACTTATGCGCAAGCAGAAGTTGTATGTTAGCCTGAAGAAATGTGTATTTGCGGCTGGCGAAATACCACTTCTTGGGTGTATGTTTGGGCAAGCACGGCGTAAGCTCTGATCCCGGAAAGACTATAGAGATCACCGACTCTCCCGTGTCAATCGATGGCAAGAGACTTCGTAAGTTAATCGTACTTGAGGCGTAGTTGCAACATAACTCGCTCAACTACGACGAGTGACCGTGCATATTTCTTGTTTGCTAAAGAAAATATGATGTGGTCATGGAACGCTGACTGTCAGCGTTCCTGACAGGTATCAAGCAGATCTTGATACAATTGACCATACTGGCGATTGCAAATCAGGACAGACCATTTCAGTGGTCTGCGACGCCAGCGATTACGCAATCGGATATGCGTTGATGAAGTACGAAACAGACGGCGCGGAGCGCGTCCTCTTCTACAATCGCGTCAGCTAAAACCAGTTGAGCGTAAAAACTCAGTGTATGACACGGAACGCCTTGCTGTAAAATATATGCACTGGCTAAGTTTCGCGTTTATCTCATAGAAGATAGACCGTTCATAGTCTACATGGACCATGCGTCATTACGCACGGCCGTATACAGTCCACATCTCTCGCAAATAATAGCGAGGTGGATGTCTTTATCGTCGGAATACCACCTCTGTGTCGTGTATAAACCAGGACGATTGAACTTCGTCGCTGATGCGCTTTCGTGACGGCCTGATTTCGAGCCAGGCGCTCAATTCAACAGTGAGAATAAGTCCACTGTTGCGACACTTACAGTCAGTGTCCCGTCGTTAACGTTACTTGATGACGTAAGAAAGGCCTCCGCGTAAGATAAGGACGGATTATTTAGTGAGTTTAACTCGTAAATCGTTTAATAATAACGGCTTTGTTTCGTTCCTCATCTGATTGGTACACCTTACGAAACGGTTTTCTGCACTATAAAGCCGTTGCCGACGACACGCCTCGTGTCATCATACCTGATCATGATGATAGGCGCTTGCGCATCATTCGAATGTCACAATACACCAACATGCAGGCAACGCGGCTTGGAAAAGACTTACCTTTCGGTAAGTCTATCTTATTACTGGACCCGCCAGTATTATTTTGTACGCAGAGTACAATTGTTCTTGCGAGGTCTGTCCTCCGGTGAAGCAAAGTCCTTCATCCTGCGCACCGTTGCAACCTCTTCCGGTACCGGCAGAGTGTTGAAGGTCCTTTTTCATGGACTTTGTCTTCGAGTTTCCCGAAGATTCTCACGAGAAGAATAGTATTCTTATGTTTGTGGATCGTTTCAACAAGATGTTGCATCTTGCTTTAATACCCAAGTCGATCACGGCACAAGGCTGTGCTCGTGTCGTTATCGACACGATATTTCGACTCTACGGGTTACCCCGTGAACTTGTGTCTAACCGTGACCCTCGGTTCACGGCGGACATTTTTCAATTTGTGTTTCGATCTCTCGGTACGCGGTTGAAAATTTAACACTGTGACCATCCCGAAAGAGATAGATAGACGAAACGTGCGAACCGTGTCCTCGAAGAGATACTTCCAGGAAATGTCCATTGGTTTTCGAGTTGATGCGAATTCCTCCTGATGGTGTATTGATGGCAAAATTTTGCAATCAATGATTCGGTGCATGCTTCAACACAGCATACACCGTTTTACGTGAATGGCCTACGTCATCCACGTCTGCTCATCATCTTAGAGTGTGACTCTTGGATAATTGGGGGGGAAGACTCACTCGAGCACAAAACGTTCTGGCTCCTGCTCATCACGTGTCGACGCTAACGTCGTCACGTATGAGGCCGATGTCGATCACGTCGACATCGGTGAATTAGACCACCCCGATAATAGCGATGACGCTATTATTGAACCAGATGACGATGACGACGCTGGTATATTCAGCATTGCCGACGAATATTCCATCGAATATGATGACACCCTCGCAGATCAACAGAAAGACGAGAGGACTTTTTTTGAAGTTCGCACAAAGAGAAATGAAAGAAACAGTGTCTAGCCAGCCGAAGGATTTATGCTGGCTCGAGAAGAAGTGGCCAGTTTCGTGCAGGTTTCCAAATCTCACACGGTGGGCCGCAGAAACGGAACGCTGACAAGAATGGAAGAGCTGTTGTTCTCTCATTAATTGAAAGCGATATAGTCCTACTATCGACAGTGAACTTACCTAGACATGTAGTGACTAACGTGGGTAGCAGTAAACTACTCTAGGTACATCTTTCCTTTCGTGTTCTGCACCGACAAGGCTACGCATTCAAAATTGAGCTTCCGCGTAAGATGCGTACGTAACTACGTTTTACGTAGGGCGTCTCCGCCCCTACTACCTGTACGAGCCCTCTTTCGACGATGAAGATAGCCCCCACGTTAAAAAGCCTCATCAGATTCTTGCGCTAGAGCTTTGGGTGATCAGTCTGGACGCGTAGTGAAGACACCTTTTTACTCAATTGATAGATCTCCCTGCGAGATGTCCCGATCTCGTCAACGAGGGAATGGAAATCCCGCTCGACCTAAAGCTGTACGAAGGCGTAATCAGCACGATGATTCTCACGATCAGTCTCCCGATTCTTGCGGTTCTTCCTCACGACATCTGTCAGAGCACAGCGTCTGTTCAACTTGTGCTTCAAACACGTGCGCAATTCAGCGATTGTTTGATCCAACTTGTGTTGGTCGCGATGCTGAGTCGAAAGACGTGCAGGAGAGTTTTGTTCCTCCACCATATCCCTTTGTGGACTCACACGGTAATTTACGTTTTCTAATAATCGTATCCATTATTATCGTGACTATTTAGGATCAAGGACTGGTTACCTTGTCCATTGGTAGGGGTGTCCACCCTTGTGAAACAGCCGGATCCCTGCTTCCAGCTGATGGTGGATGTCCTCGGTGTCTTGCCGAGCAGTACGACGAAACGTACTCTTTGACGATGGAGGGCCATTTTCGAACGAACGCTCAAGGTCTGAATCGAGATTCCCGTCCTCTAATAGGATTGAATTTAGATAAAGACATCCCTAGGGACGCGAACAGAGCTGTCAACACATTTTTGACAGTTCTCTCCCCTCTAGAGACAAGGTAAAACTGCCTCTTAATACAACTGGTTCAATTTATACCGAGCGCTGGTTGGCGACTTCTATTCAAACCTATGAGGAGCTGCAATCAGTTTTTTCACCCAAGCACCACGACCAACCTTTTCTACATGTCGATGAAAGAGTGCATGCTTGCGCCAACGAAACCTCGTCTCGGTCGAGATTTCCGTGGTAACATAGATTTCGAAAAACATCGATGTAGTTGATATGCTTAGTGCGATAAATTTCGCACTGACACCAAGACCATGGATTCTTGACGAATTTAATAGTGAAATCCGACAACTCTTAGTGGTATAACTATACAACTCCCTATAATTACTCAAGGTAGGCATCTATTGCTTGATCTCAGGTGCAGATCGAAAAGCACCACAATCCTGATCCTTATTCGTAGTGTCTCTGTGGACACTACGGTCGTCGCAATTACATGGATTGCTACGGCTACGATGAATCCGCGAAGAGTCTTCTACATCACCACGATGACCAGCGTCATCATGTTTATCACTCGCATCAAACGAATGCGAGTGCGATCGGCTTGATCCCCGCGACGAGTACTCAGACTCGTCGAATGACCCGAACAACTCATGACGCAAGTCAGGATCAAGACTGCCACTAGATTTCACAGTCATCGTTTCTGCACCCGCGGCCATACGACTGGACTTTGCAGGTGACTTCAGTTCAAATAGGAAGTCCGACTCGTACGAATAGACATCCTCAATTTCGGGTTCGTCGTCGATATGACCACCACACGCATCAGACGCTGGACGTGGATGATAAGGTGCACCTGCACTATTGGGTATTACAGGCTGGTTAACAGCAGCAGCAGGCGATGGAGCACCTGCTGCCGAGTCTTCAGATGCTTGTTCTTCGGCTGCACTCATCCGTGCAGCTCCGTCAGTAGCGGCTTTGACCGCGCAGCGCATCGACGAAATCGTTATGAGCTAAAAGCTGGAATGCGTTGGTCGAAACCAACAAGTGCTTCCTCTCCCACAGAGGAAAAACGGTGGTCACTCTGTGACCAATAAAATATATTACTCACTGTAGTGACTGATGGTCAAGGGAGTGATATAAACGGGTGAGCCTGTTACAGAAAAATCAATGCGAATACATCTATTTTTAAATATTATCTATTTAGATAATGCCCAAACAACATCACTCGAGAAGAGGTTATGTTGACGGAATATTACCTCTGTGGGTTTTATTCTTAAGTGCTTTACTATTTATTTGATGTGGTCCACATCAACCAAATGAACCGCCAATCCCTACTGGACGTGCGCAATGAATTGTTTGCAAGAAACCCACATAGAAGATGGTAGTTTACTGTAGTTAGATCAAGACCAAAGATGATAAAGAAAGAAGGAAAATAAAATTGCCCCATTTAATTACGACGTTAAAAAATGCTCCAGATGATTGGAATATAGAAAAATGCCCAAGATAATTAGAAAATACAAAAATTGCCAGATAATTACGACTATTAAAAATGCCCCACATCCTAATAAACTAAAATTGATGTGGCACACATAAAAGCACAAGTCTTTTATCAATTTTTCTTCATTTTACGGCCAAAACCAACCCCCGCCATGTTTGGGAAGCCGCGGAGAGGATTCTACCGCGGGTGTGCTGCGCTTGCAGCCACCAGTTGCGGGCGCAGACGCGAGATGTGGAGACGTAAATACGTCTTTGTATCATCGGTTGCGGCCGCAAAAACATTCAGTCCGTGCTAATGTTGTTGACATCAATATTATTGCTTTTGCTATTGTCGATGCTGTTGCTGCTGCTACTGCTGTTGTTGTTGGTGGTGGTGATGCGGCTGCTGTTGTTGCTGTTGTAAACGTTGGATGTGGGAAATGTGTGCGAGGGCACGAATAGGCGATCGGAGTGGTCGGCCGGTGACTTGAGGTTTATTTGAGGCCATGATGTCATAAACTTGCTGTGCGCGAATGATGGACGCAGAGTGACAAGCAGAAAAGTGTTGTATTCAGGTAGAGTCAGAATGCGTGCGAGATAGATGACTGGAGCAGAGAGCTTTGGGGAGCACGGCAGAGGAGAGGGAACTAGTAAGAAGCAAAACAGAATCTTATCGTCCACCTACTGCATCCTAATGCAACGCATACTGGCCAACAGGTAATTAGCCCAATCGACTTGGGTTGGTGCTGCGTTGTTACACGGGATGTGCGCTTCGAGCGAGTTCGTCCATGATGTCGCAAAGGACATGGTCCGACGATGGAGATCTACGTAAGCGCACAATGGACAAGCAGTCGCTATTTGCGTTCACGAAAGGGACAACCAAGCTATGCAGCTGAAGGTGAAGGTTAAGTGAAGTGGAGTGATGGAGGCATTGAAGTGGTCAAGAGCAAGAGAGAACAAGGAAACAAGACCGACGATGAATTAAGGATATCAAGATGATACACGGTCTATACAATAAGGGGAGCTAGGAAAACCTACTAAGCGAGCAACAAGGAAGTTGGCCGAAGAGAAGGTGGACAGCCCCATTGGACCCTGTAGAGAAGACAGGACGGTACGGACGATGGATGCTCAGGCGGTTTCGTCTCATGTTGTCGAGGGAGAGTGATGGAAGTGCAAGTTGCACTTGGGTAAACTACAGATATTCAACCTAAACTAGGGCATATATGGAATGTTCTACAGCGTTTAGGTGTTGTATTAGGCAGCACAAAGATATAGGTTGGGTAGTTCTTACTTGTATATTTTAGAGCCACTGACGAGGCCCCTGGCGGGGGGCCGAAACGCGTCTGGCGCGCGTTTTGATACAGATTGTGAACATTTACTCAATGTTCACTTTCTAACAGGTTATGAGCCCAATGGCTGGAGTAAATGAAACGACTGTCAAGACACCAGAAGGTGTCGCGCGAGCTGCGCCAGGGCGTGGTTCACCAGCGCGTGTGCCCTCATCGGTGAACACGCCGGCAGTCGTCAAAGGGGCGCCCGCCCAAGAAAGGGGTGAGGCGACCGATGACAAGAACCTCGCGGCCCTCGCCAAATTGACCGACCGCCTGTCGAATCTCGAGTCTGCGCAGCGCGTCCAGGATTAAAATGAGCGGATGCTTGGATCTGTCGAGAGAGGCATGTTTGCGTCTAAGCTTGGGGCGAAGATGCGTGGACACCCCATGACCATCGATGCGTCTGGGCTACTATAGGAGAAACCATCAGCGCATCGTGCGGGCTCGCGCTGACCCGATTACGGCGAGTCTATGTTCGCCTCTTTCGCGCCACCGCGCGGACAGCAGTCATCTCAACATCGCACGCCGACGCAAGCAGCCGAGCCCATGGCCGCGCCGCGTCAAGAGGCGCCGCCATCTACGACTCACATGGCAGCAGCGATTGGCAACTACTGGATGCCGACCGCGAGCCAGCGAAAGCTCAACATTCGCATGTTTGATGGGACGGAGCTTTACAAGAGACTCAGGAGTGGTTTTTTTGACTGGGGACGCAACTTCATGAGCGCTTTGAGCCTCGCTGAGGCGTCTTGCGGTTTCATGTGGATGGAGGCCGGAAGATCGATCTCCTTGGCCATTTTTGGCCAGTACTGCGGAGAGCTACTACCACAAACAGGTTGACACTTGGTGGGTGCAGCATCCAAGACTTGAGCACCTCATGGAGCAGCTGCACTTGACGTCTTAGACTACTATCGCGGCGAGCCAGGCCATGAAGCTGTTCATGGCAAAGAAAGAAGCGCGACGCACCTGGTCCGAGCACTTTTTATACATGGTGGCCGTCAGCGATGCGCGCGGTGGCGCCGACTCACTCGTACTCGACAACATCGTGCATCACGGGTCGCCGGAGTTGATGAACGCCATGCGGGCGAAGTATGACCCGACGCGGTCTGACTACCTGCGCCACACTGAGGGGCTGGCACACTTTGCGCAGTCGATCGATCTGGGCAGCGGTGCGGGTGGTCGCGAGGTCGTGACGGCGCATGTTGAGGTGAAGCGTCAAGATACGCGAACGTGGTTCCGCTGCGGAAGGGCGGGGCACGTCGTCTCCGAATTCATGAAAAGAGTTGTATCTAATGATGAGACAAGCAACACGAGCGGAAGTGGCAACATGGTGCTTGCGCTCACGGAGAAAGCGTCCGCGGCTCGCGCGAAAGGAAAGAAGAGCAAGAAGAAGAAGAAGAACTCACGCAGCGATGCGGCTCGTGCGAGCACCGCTAGCTATAACGGGCTGGCTGCGACCTCCACGGGCGATTTCGTGCTCGCTGCAAACGATGAAATTGGCGTTAATCGAGGCGACTGGATCCTTGACAGCGGCGCGAGTAGAAACCTCGTGAATGACGAGTCAATGCTGATCGAACCGGCTGCCTGCGTCCACGAGATCGCCATGGTAGATAATGTGTCTCTGCAGCTGACGCCTTTTGGGGGTTGTGCGACTCGAGGTACTCGCGCGCGGTGCTAAGACGAGTGCGACTCTGACTAAAAATTTTCTTGCGCCGCGGCTGGCGAAGAATATCGTCTCATACGGGAGGCTGAAGATCAAAGATTTTGCTCTAGTGTACGACTAAGGCAAACGCGCACTAGCGCGGCGCAGCGACGAAGCATTCGCGTTTGACGTCGCGATCGAAAGCAACGTTTAATACGTTGAGACGACAGCGACACGCGGGAAACACAACGCTAAAGATGCGATCATGGCCGCGTTCGAAGTACTTGAGACGAATGATGATGCCGACGATGCGCACGAAGCCTCGCTGCTGCACTGGCACCAGCGACTTTGCCACCTCGCGTTCAATACAATCGAGCGCATGGCTGGCGATCCAGCGTCGGGCATCCGACTAACCAGCAACATACGCATGGCGTGCGTATCTTCCCTCGAAAGCAAGCAGATGCGCAATGCGCAGTCTCAGAAACACAGCGGTGCTAACTCTCCAATCGACAGAATCGGCTGTGTCATCTGCTCGGATTTTAAAGGCCCGATGACGCGGCAGGAACGCTTCGTTAAACGATATATGGCAAAATCAATCGACCATAAGTCGAATTACTGGCGCGTGTTAGTCGCGCGCACAAAGGACGCAGCGGCGAAACAATTTGAGGCTTTTCTACTTCATTTTGAAATTATCTTCGGGTACAAGGTCCATGTGTTACGGACGGACAGCGTTGGCGAGTACGCCAACGTCTATTTGTTTTGCAAACGCACGGGTGTCGCGCGCCAAGTGTCTGAAGCCCGCAACCAGGCATCACACGGCAAGGCGAAGAGGATGCACCGGACTGTGTTAAACACGCGCGCAGCATGATGTTTGCGTTTGCGCTGCCGTTGCAGTTTTTAAGGGACGCGGTGCAGTACTCTGTCCACATATTAAACTGCAGTCCTACGCGAGCGAACGCAAAGAGAGCGTCGATTATCGAGGTGCTGACGGGCAGGGCGCCAGATTTGCGCAGCATCGTCGTCTTTAAATCGTCGTGTAGTGTCTATCGCGACCCCCGCAAGAGCTCGCTGTATCAGCAATCGCAGACAGGCATCACCGTGGGTGTTAGCGAGGAGACAAAGGTATACAAGGTACTTCTTCAGCGAGAAAACGAGGTGCTCGTCACACAACACGTAAAGAACATTTCCTCGCTGTCCCATACTCAGAATGCTCAACTGCAGCGCGCGATGGAGGTCGGAGATCAAGCCAAAGAAGCAGAAGAGGAAGAGCCACTAGCAGGGGTGAAAGTGAGGACTCGCGATACAAATGAAAGATCTCGAGATGGTCGCGGCGCTCGCAGGAATAACAAGAAGCTGTGGGAGCGACAAGCGCACGGAACGCGCGGCGCGTCGAAGCGTGAGCAAGCAGATGCGCGTCCGAAAAAGCAAGCTGCTATTGACGAAGTCGTCAGCACGGCCTTCGACCGCGATCCCCGCAATTATGGCGAGGCCATACTCAGCTCGAAGCGCGTAAAGTGGCAAAAGGCAATGCAAGAGGAAATCGCTGCGCTCATAAGCAACGATGTGTGGCGCGTGACGAAGCGCAGCCCGGGAGCGAATGCTTTTCACTTTAAGTGGGTATATACGACCAAGACTGGAGCCGACGGAGAGCTGAAGCAATATAATGCGAGGCTTGTCGCATGCGGCGATGAGCAGGTGCTCGACGTCGATTACAGCCGGGCCTTTTCCGCCGTGATGGAAATATCGACGGCAAAGGTTGTGGTAGCTCTCGCTGCAACGTGGGGCGTGCCTGCAAATCACGGAGACATCCCAAACGCATACGTCCGTGCCAAAAAGGAGGCTCACCTCGACATCAGCCTGCAGGTGCCATGTGGGATGAGCGTGTCAGAGAGTACTCTACGCAAGATAGGTGCTGCGCACCCAGGCCAGGTCGCCTTGGAGCTGAGGAGGAGCCTGGACTGGCTGAAGCAAGTTGCTCCACGCGCGACTTAGCCATGCGGGTATGTGCAATGTGCTTCAGACATGTGTCTGTACCATGAACGCGACGGATTGAGCTGGTCGTTGTTGATGTCTACGTCGACGACCTATTGGCGACAGGAAGGAGCGTCGCGGCGGTCGATCGTTTATTTCGCGAGCGTGGCGTCGCTGTCTATCAAGTATCTAGGTCACGCTCACAAGTTTCTGGGGATGCAAGTGGATTTTGAAAGTGAACACGCATATTGCATCGATCAAGAGGAGACAATCAAGGACTTCCTGCGGGCTCAAGGGATAGCGATGCAAACCCACCGAAGACTCCGATTGGAAATGAATGCTACGATATTATAGGCGGCGATGCCGCGCTTCTGGTTGAGACTAGTACAGCCGGTGGTGCGACGATAAACGCGTTTAAGTCGCTCGTCGGGAGTCTGCTATGGGTCGCGCGGTGCTCGAGGCCGGACATTGCCTGTGCAGTACACAAAGCGACTTGGCAGACGCACGCACCGCGCGTGCACGACTGGAAGCTTGCCAGCGTGTCGCACGATTTTTATAAGGGCACTACTACGCTTAAGCTTGAGATGACAACGGCGAAAATAAGTTGCGACACGTTGCAGCTCGTAGCCTTCAGCGACACCGACTACGCAGCGGACAGGTCAGATCTCAAGTCGCTAACGGGAGACATTGTGCTATTGAATGGTATGGAGGTATCGTGGACTGCGAAGAAGCAAGGAGAAATAAGTCTCTCGACAATGGAGTCCGAATTCGTCGAGGCGTCGGAAGTCGCGAGCGGGCTCATTGGCTTGCAACAGATGCTTAAAGAGGTGGTCATGGCGCCGGTTGTCCCTATGGTAATTTACGCGGACAATCGAGCAGCCATCAGCCAGATCGAAGGCGAAGCTTCCTCCATCAAGGCTAAGCACATCGACGTAAGGCACAAGCATCTGCGCGACCTCGCTTAACGCGGTATTGTCACGACGAAGCACGTTCCGTCCGATTTAATGCTCGCAACTCTGATGACTAAGGCCCTCAATGCGACTAAACTGGGGGAGCTGCGGAGTCTGATGCATCTTTAGTAAGAGCTTGATGCGATATAGTGTCGGACAATCAAGAGAGGGCAAGATTAATGCGTCTGAGTGTGCATCATGGTCGAGGCTTGTGTAAGGAGACCAAGGACGAAGGAGCTCATGAATGAAGGACCGCAATGACACATGCAAGCTCAAGAAATGGGAATGGGTGTGAGAGCAAGTCACGACCATGGAGGAGTGTTGGAACTGCTGGATGTGGGAAATGTGTGCGAGGGCACGAATAGACGATCGGAGTGGTCGACCGGTGACTTGAGTTTTATTTGAGGCCATGATGTCATAAACTTGCTGTGCGCGAATGTTGGACGCAGAGTGACAAGCAGAAAAGTGTTGTATTCAGGTAGAGTCAGAATGCGTGCGAGATAGATGACTGGAGCAGAGAGCTTTGGGGAGCACGGCAGAGGAGAGGGAACTAGTAAGAAGCAAAACAGAATCTTATCTTCCACCTACTTCATCCTAATGCAACGCATACTTACCAAAAGTTTCTGCGGCTGCTGCTGTTTTTGCTGCTGTTGCTGCTGCTGCTGTAGTTGTTGTTTTTGATACAGTTGATGTTGTTATTTGAGTATCGATTGTTGATGCTGCTACTGATGTTGCTACTTCTTGTGTTGTTGTTGTAGATGCTGCGCTTGCTATTAATGTTGTTCTACTTGTGGATCGCATTTTCTTCCTGCTTACTAGGTTATAATCCAAGTACACATAATCATATCAATAAAACCCAATGAGTCTATTCTTTCCGTTTAGCTCTTATTGATGACTTTGATGTCTGCAGACTTCGTCGTATGCAGACATATTTCAGTAAGGAAACGTGCGATGATGCCTTAACGGTATCCGTCAAAGTAAGACGTGGGGTATTTTTAAAATTCGTGATCATCTGGGGCATTCTTATTAGAAGCTGTTCACCACTCACTTTTCGCTAACCACTACATACCCTCCTTCATGTGCACTGCATAATTCTCTTGCGCTATGATTGGCTAAACATAAATTAGTGAAGAGGCATCATTTATAATGTGGTAAAGTCACTAATCAAATGATGGGACGTGGATCGGTGACCACCCAGTTAATGTGTCATTTACTGGTTGAAAATGAGACCATGGGACCTGGCGATCTAATAAGAGATGGGAGGCGATCCCAACGGAGAAAGACGATCTGATTTAACTGTCGTCAGATTGATGGGTACGGAACGATCTGAGACGGGGCGCGGAAAGGGATAATTTCCACGTTACAATTTGGGACAAGGAATGATTTCAACGGTGCGTTCTGAGACAAGGGACTGAATTGCATCAAACAATCCATCTGAAGCAGAATTATTTCGGGAAAGGTGCATCGGGGACCAGGCGATGTGAGGTGACTCTTTGACAAAGGTGCCGAAATCCATCAGATCGGTGACACTCGTTACCGGTCTCCCGAAGGGAGTACTGTTTTGGGTTAATTATGGCCCGATCTGGATGTGTGGATGTTTGTGGGAGCCCGTGGGACCGTTGTAAGAACTACGGATGGTCCCATTGAGCAGATAAATCCGTGAGGATGGTATCGGAGTACGCTCAATGGACGGAAGAACATTCATGGCCGGATTGTACTGTGTCGGTCCTCAACAATCTCGAATTGGACCTCAGATCGGTCATGTTCCCTGCTGACTATGGATATATCGGTGATGAAGCTGTTGAATCGTGATAAGCATGCTTGATGAAGGTCCATGAGTGATGTCCCAAAAGTTTAGATCTAAAGAGCCAGTGGAAGCCGGGTGAATTAACGTCGCGATATGGATCTAGACACATTCGGCATTTGGATACTATTTTGGACTTTTCGGTACCAAAATTGGGTATTTGGTATGGTATTTGGAATTTGGTTCCTTTTGGGTGCCTAAGTACGATATTGGGAGTATTGGCGCTATCTTTGGAGTACAGGTCACGAAATTTCGACACGTGTTCAAGGGGGCGGTCAAGCTTAAAGGTGATATCGACTTGGGGGTGACCTATAGTTGGGAATAGGCTTCAAGATAGGTTGGATATTAATTTGGTTGGTTAATAAACAGACTTGAACTCTACTTTTTCTGCTCACGACGCACGTTCTCCTACCCACTTCTCCGGGCAAGATTGATTTGGCTTCCCCGGCGGGTCAAGGCACGCGTGTTACAGGGACACAGAAGACCGATCTTGGATTGTTGGCCAAGATCGAGAAGAGCGATCTTGGGATATCTGGCCCGGATCGATCAAGTACTCACACTCAGCTCAGCTGCTAGGGTAGCAGCAAAAAACAACAAAGGAAAAGGATTTTGGTTACACGATCGCAAGGCGGCTCAAGTGGTCAGAAGATCTGGACAAGGGGTTCAAGACAAGACCGATCGAGACCGAGACGATCTACCAGACAGATCAGCACGTTTCATTTTGGCGAAACAAGAGGCCGATCTGCCCAAATTGCGCACTTCCAGCAAGATCGACGCAGGACTATTATTTGCTGAGTGAAGATTTCCGCACAGCAAAGACCCCGACCCCGAGAATAAATCGAGATCGGTGTGATTCAAGATCGAGATCGCGACGCATGCAGATCGAGATCGCAGCGCCTCAAGATCAAGATCGCAGAATCCCTGGTCGTGGTGTGAAGATTTCCACGCCGGAAGCGAACTCTCAACCCAACCTCTCAGCGAGATCGACATCTCCCAAGGCCGTTACGAAGACCTCAAGCCAGCCCAACCGACTGGTACACAAGGTGAGCACAAGGCTATACAACAAGGCGTGGATCGGAGTACCCCTCCGTGAGTAGGCAAGTCTGGGAAGTGGAAGATCGATACTCACTAAAGTAATTTTGTGAGATCGACTTCACCACAATGATTTGCGTGCCTGGATCTTCTGAGGCCTCTGAATTTCACCGTGAGTCCACTGGCGAAGCTGTCAAGATCAAGCAAGAGCCTGGGATTGAATTGTCAGCGATAGAAGTATCGACGCAGACACGCAGAAGCACAAAATCCTCAGATCATCAGAGTTTTGTCGGAGCTCTGATGGAATGAAAATGAAAGAGAAAGATCGAGAGATTGATTCGGAAGATAAACCTCAATTCCCTCCTAGGGTCCTTATGGGGGCCACCGCAGATCGCTTAGCAAAGAGCGATCTGCTGGATGAAAATCCAATGGTGAAAACCAAACCGGCGAAAGCCAAACCCTATCTTCTCGTCGATAGATCGCCCGACGTCAAGCCGAGGAATTCGATCATGACATCGACCATACCAAAACGATCCACGATGAGAGCGGATGGATATGAAGGCAAATATTGCCAGATCGACCAAACTGTGCAATCGAAGATCGGAGCTAACGATGAATACGATCAAGAACAGGACGAGATTGCGATGCAAAAGACCGAATATGATCAAAAGAAGATCGCATTCATAAAGATTGAAAGTACAGGTAAGTCGTGGGAGCATGCGAAATGGCAGCGCTATTATATCCATTTAAAGACAATGCTCAAGACGGACCCGGCGAACAAGATATCACGGCTTAAGTTGATCGTCCCTATGGACAAGCCGAATTCTGTCCCACCTCCAGGGACCAACAAACTCGACGCAATTAACTTGATTTTGCGGATGTTAGACGACATGGGTTTCTGCGCTAAAGCTTTTGATGAGGATGAACTGCTGAGTTTCAGCTTGGAACACTTGGGGACGCAAGGAGAAAGTTCGTGGGGATCATGACACTTATAATGGGCGAAGCTACTAAGCCTAAAGACAAGGTCGCTATACACTAGAACTCACTCCGGGAACACCTCAAAGGATCTCCCCACTATGACTCAGGTGACTCTGAGATCGAGTCAGACGAATCCATCAGCATTCGCAGGATGTATATACGACAGTCAGGAAGATCATTTCTACAGAACCGGATCGACAAGGCCAAGATCGAAGCCTGGAAGAAGCAAACCATGATTGACGTACAACCACGTCCGATCGGTGCACCAATGAGGTTTGGAGATCAGATAGAGAATAATCTTGGTCGATATTTCAATATAGCGATGAAGAAACACGAAGCAGAACAACTAGCAGCCCAACGAATGAACCGACAGCCGAGCCGTGATCCAGATCGATGTACTTTTACCCAGCCCTCGCAAGAGATCTATGACAAGCCGGATATGGATATGGAATCGGTTGAGTCCAACACTTACGATCAGATCCAGCAGGGGGAAGAATATGATTTAGAAAATCTGTGGTAGGCCGATCCAAGGCGATCTCAAGTTGCCGCGACCGGTGTGACTAACGGGACCAACTCCGTCATTCAAAGGATCAGAACCTCAGCGATCTCCGATCCGAAAGAGTTCTCGCGAACGGATAGAGAAGTAGACAAAGCACAGACCTGGATCGGCAAAGTTAAATCAGCGTTCCTTCGGGACCAAGCATCGAACGAAGAGAGATTTCTGGTTTTCGGCAATATCCTGGTAGGCCCAGCCCGCTACTGGCACCAACAGCTGCGCACATCGACGAAATCCAATTGAAAAGAATTGATGAACAGATTCTTCTTATACATGCGCGACACAAGATGTCAGCGGGCCGGAAATATTACCACGCAAAGAAGCGGTCGAAAGTAAAGACTCTGCAGTACTTGCATCAGCTCAACGTGATGGGAATGTTGGCGAAGGTACCGGTGAAGGATGGAGTGCCAGATGCACGCAAGGAACATGTCGACAATTTCATTGACACCTTGGACGATCCCGATTTCTTCGACCAGCTGCTACTGCTATATATAGTAGATGCGGATACCATGCAGTAGACATTGTATGGATACCAGCAAGGGAGATCGCTTCAAGGGAAGTGATGATGGGATCGTCCAAGTTCAGACAGAAGGGGACGCCTGGTCCAGCACTTTCTAAGCCTGCACGTGCGGTGAGGATGGTCCGTACCGAGGATATTAGCAGTGAGTCAAAATCGAACACCAACGGATCAAATTTGGAATATAGATTGAGATCGATCCATATGGCTGCCACTACGGATCGGCGTACACCATCTCGCGACGCTTCAGCGAATATGAGATCGGTCGATCCGAATACTCGGCGGGACTACCAAGATCGCAGTATGCCATCGAAGACGTGTACCCATTGCGTATCGACCAAGCATGGAGATCTCGGTTGTTGGAAGCGGCTCACGTGCCAGAAATGTGGGCGTAAAGGACACCCCTCCGACAATTGTTTTTTTGTGTGTCGTGCCTGCGGTGAGATGCATGACCCGGGGATGTGTCCCATGGATGATATCTACAACATGATCCGACAATTATTGGTCCCGAACAAGCATGCAGGAATGCTTCCAAAGAAGGACGAGAATATGTTAAGCTAGGACGCTCGCCAGGTTTAAATCTGGTGCGAGCCGATTGTTCTGGGCTCCGCATTATTGCATTTGTGGAAAAAAGAAGATATATCATGAGAGTAAGCAGAATACAGACATTGAAACAAATATATCTCGTTCGAAGTCAAAACGTGTCTCTTCCGTCTCAAGTCTGAAGAGTTTCGACGAGTACTCGAGATCCACCCCAACTATAGAAATTGAGCTCGCTTATGGGGAATCTTGCGGATATTGGAATTATATTGCCGGGAATTGGTATAAACAGGCGAAAGCAGTTGGCAAGATTAACAACGTAAAAGCCACTCTGTTATTTGATGCTGGTTCTGAAGTGTGGATTATTGACACCACCTTTGCTTGTAAGGTCGGTTGTCACATTGACGAAAGTCAACGACAAGAATGTATCGGGATCGGAGAAACTCCGTATATGACGATGGGACATACCAAGATCAAGGTCATCTTAGCGGGATCGCTGGTATATTACTTCAATGTGTGGATAGGCGATCTATCAGGACAGGAAGCGATTTTGGGATTGAACCTTATGGTACCTGCCGGAGTGCGGCTCGATCTAGCTGATGGCGCGCTATGTCTACCAGAAGTAATCCGTATTCATCTCGCAGGACGTCGCCCCGCGTACGGATCGAAGATACATCACATGCATGCGAAGGGCCAACATGTAGTGATCCCGGTCGGAGAGCCCAGAGAAGTGAAGATCGGGATCGGAGGGGCTAAGATGAAGTTGTGGGTCGCCAGAGGACCAGACTGGGTACCTACAGTGATCTCGAGGTTTGGTAGTAGGAAGTACCTGCAGATGACCAATACTGGAGACCGTGAGATCATATTGCCCACCCACACTATATTGGGCTTGTGGATCGAAGGCGATATGGTACCACGAACTCAAGGTTTCGTGACGTTCAGATTGGGGAAGTACAAGGAGTGGCAAACTCTAGCGTACGAAGCTGTGACAGATAGTGCGAATGCGCTTCCAGAAGAGCAGATCGGACCATTGGTAGATCGCCCTGAATACGTCACCCCTAAACGTATCATGAAACGACAATCTGATCCGCTAAAAGATCTATCTCCAGCGGTCTCTACGGTGACGCGGCAGGCCGGAAACGAGGAACTGCACAAAACAGATTTTGCGGTTGTGGGGGAAGGAAGGGGCAATGGATCTGAACTAACTACACACAACGAAGCAGAGCTATCGCGAAGGGATGAGGATCATGAGATCGGATTCCAACATGCAACGAAGGGAGATCGCGATACCGATCAAGAATTGCCACGTGATAGACCGTCTCTATCGAAGGCCGATCCGACTGACAAATTGTTGAAATTGAGCCAGTATGAAAAGAAGCAAAATCCTGAGGAAGAGATAATGCCAAAGACTGAAGATGCTGAGATCGCGGAAAACCCGGTTTAATACCATGAGAGCGGATATTTGTTTGCTGAAGATATCGAGCAGCACATGGAAGTGCTACCAGAGATGTCGGCGACTACGGAAGAAGTTACGATTGATGACATTTATATCGGCGATCCCAATGTGCCTCTCACCCCAGATCAACAGCGGATCAGATCGCTGACGGTCTTGAAAAGCCTTCACCTTCTCATGGGTAAAGGTAATGCTCTACCACCGGCAGCACGAGGCGCGATGTGTGATATCGATGTCGGTAGGGCAGCGCCTATAGCGCAAAGGGTACGTCCGGTTGCGCCGAAGTATCGGGAGAAGTTGTCGGATCTCATCAAAGGGCTGCTAGCGACCAAAATCGTTCAGCCATCCACGTTGCCTTGAACGTCTCCGATAGTGGTGATCATCAAAGAGAATGGAGTGGATACTCGTCGCTGTATTGATTATCGAAGAGTGAATCAGCTGACACGCCAGCTGGCTTACCCCATGCCGTTGATCAGCGATCTGCAGGAGGATTTGGATAAAGCCCTTTGGTACTGTTTGCTCGACATGGCCAGTGGATTCTGGGTCGTTGATATGACTGAACGAGCAAAACTGATATCAGCGTTTGTCACGCCGTTTGGTCTTTTCGAGTGGCTACGAATTCCCATTGGGCTTTAGAACGCACCTCAGATTTACCAACGTCTGGTGGACAATGCGCTGTATGGATGTCTCAAGATCGGCCAGAAATCAGCTTCAGATGCCCGATCGACGTGTTTAAAGATGGAAACCTGAGACAGATCGACGACCTTCTATATTGGGGCGCCGATCTTATATTGACGATATTATCATACCAGCCACGTCATAGGAATCTTTGTACGCAAAAGTGGAACGACTCCTAGATGCATTTGATAATTGTAACCTATCTATCAGTCTCACGAAGAGTTTTTGGGGGTGCCGTAAGGTCGAATATTTGAGACATCGAGTGTCGATGGATGGTCTGGAGGCTCAGCCCAAGAACTTGGAAACGCTGGTCAACATCTCATTTCCTCGCACGTTGCGAGCTATGCAATCTTTCCTCGGGAGCCTAAATTATTACCGCCGTTTCATTGAGGATTTTGCAGTGTACGCCGCTGTGTTACATGAGCTAAGTGAATCGGATTTCTTCCAGATCGGCCGATCTCAGCTCGCAGAAGGAGACGAATGGTCGAATGAAAACCGATGGAAGGAGGCTAAGGTTGCGTTCACGATGCTGAAAGCTATATAGCTACAGCTCTCATGCTTAAACATTTCGACTCGGATCGTCCTTCCGTAATCGTGGTTTATGCTAGAAAGTGGGCTGTCTCAGCGGCCCTAATATTGGATTATGATGGCGGGTACATCCGGTAACGTTTACTAGCCGCATGTTTAAGCCCAAAGAAATAAACTACGGAACGGTGGAGAAGGAAGTGCTGGCGTCACTTCGTGTTTTGGATGTGTGCTATACCACATTAGCTCCACGAGAGATCACAATGTTGTATCGACACTCCACGCTAGCGTGGTTGATGCAATCTCGAAGGCTCAACGGGAGGTTAGGACGGTGGGCTTCTTTGCTGTCGAACTAGACTATGGAGGTGAAGAAATGCGAGAGAGGAGAGGAAGAGATCTTAGGGATGCTGGCAGCGAGTATTACCCCGAGAGAGGAGATGGAAGAGATTCTGATCACAATAATCCCGCGAAAGGACTGCCGACTCAAGATATCAATGTCACCACCCACGGTGAAAGCGAATGAGAAGTTGCTGGTGGCCAGCTTCGATGGATCGTCGAGGAGAATGAAGAAAGGAGGTTCGTACAGTGCTGTGATATGGAGGTTACCGGAGTGGACGATCGTGGCGGCAGAATCCAGATACGTTCTCGACCTCACCGAGAACGAAGCTGAGTAAAATGGCTTGCTATTATGCTTCGAATTGCTTGCCGCGCTCGACAGGGGTCGAGTAATTCTTTGTGGAAACTCTAATTTGGTGATCCGACAGATGCGCGGCGAGATCGACTGCAAGGCACCGGGCCTTTAACTGTTGAGACATTAAGCGTTGGACAAATTGCGATCGTGGCCGAATCATGAGTTCCTACACATGAAGCGAGAATGGAACCAAAGCGCGGGTCGACTAGCCAGCACAGCATTGCAGAACGAAAACGGAAGAACGGTGGTAGCTGAAGAAGATCAACAGGATCTGATTACTCTGAACCGCCTCGATTAATTGTTAGAGCCCAAGCAGGATGGGCAGCTTGCATTAATAACTACGGCCACGAGTTCATCCGAGAGGATACGCCATCAGCCCGAAGTGATACAGGAGGAGATAGTACAGAGGATTAGGATCTGACGAATTGTACAAGCTCAGGATGAAGAGCGTTGAATCTTCAACCTCAATAGTTATCTGAACGGCGATATATCAATCCTGCACGCTGGAGAAGTGAGGGTGCGTGCAAAACTAGCACCTGAGTACGAGATCGATGAGAACGATCTGCTTTGCTTCTGCCCCATGGCGAAAAGAGAGTCAGAAGATCGCGATGGTTTGATGCGTCTAGTGATCCCAGAGACGTTGCAACAGGACTTTTTGTACCATGGCCACGCAAGTCTGAAGGGAGGCCACCAATATATTGACAGGAAGTACCAGAAGATCAGATCGCGATTACACTGGAGAGGGCTGTACCGGAGTGTGCAACGATACTAAGGCGAGTATACCGATTGTTAGACCGGAAAGGGATGTCCGATGATTAATGGGAGATCGCCTGGTAATTTACAAGCAACCTAACTATCGCAGATCATCGCAATTGATCATATCCCGTCGTTGCCTCAGTCCATCAAAGGGAACCTTGAGTTGCTCATTTGGAAAGATCTTTTCTCGGGGTATGTGATCGCAAAAGCTATCTCGTCACGGACAGCACAGACGATTGCGGAAAATTACGAAAATGCGTGTTCCGAAGTTTTGGAGCTAGCGAGGCTATTAGGCACGATCGGGAACCGGGATTTATGTCCAATTTCTTCCGAGCTTTCAGCCAGATCGTAGGGAAAAAGCAGCGTGAAATTATGGCCTATAGACCACAAGCAAATGAAACAACCGAACGAATGGTGCAAACACTGACGAGAGCGCTCATGATGTATGTGGATGATGTCAACTAGCAGGATTGGGATGAGTATGCTGAACGGCTCACATTTGCGATCAACACCGCTCAATATCGGATCCGGGGGGACAATCCATTCAATCTGATATATGGGTGGGACCCGCGATCAACATTGGAAGCTACGTTATTAGTAGGGAACACGGAAACACGAGATCGCGATCCGAAGAGGTAGAGATACAAAGTCCAAAGGCAATACCAACGATCTCGATCTGCAGTGAACGATCACTTACGAGTCGAGATCCAAGAGAGAGCAGATCGACACAGTGAAGACCTGTAGCCACACGGAATCGAAGTAAGTACACAAGTGTGGCTATACTTAGATCGCGTCAAGGAAGGGTACGCGAAGAAACTAGCTTATATGTGATATGGCCCATTCCGAGTGGCGAATATATGCGGATATCATGCTGTGAGGTTGGAGATCTCTGGGACCCCATATCGGCTATTTCCGATTGTACATCTATCAAAACTGAAGAAGGTAAAGACGTTACTTGAACGGCCGAAGCATCAGCTTACGATGGATGAAGCAGATCGCTTGGATTTTGCTGAAGATCTGCTACCAGAAGACAGTTGGGAGATCGATCTTGAGGAGGGAGAATATGAAGTAGAAGAAATATTGGACAAGCGATCTATTAGGAAAACCCGTTATGGGCGAGTACACCGACAGTTTCTGGTACAATGGAAGGGACATCCCGACCAAAGTTGTGTAGACGAGGCCGATCTGAGTTATGGAGCGATCTTGCAAGAGTTTGAGCGGAGCCGAGTGAGTCGACACCGTTTCTAAGTGATGCAGTCTCACGAAGGCAAGTCGGACGAGCCTTAACAGTTCGAATAAGTATGCGGGATGTAGCGTATGCAGAAGGAGGGGTTGAAAGATGTGCTAGACGGTAGCACATGCTGATGGATGAAGTTATATGTGTGAGTATGGAGACAGTCAATTAAATTACCTAAGTGAATGATATGGATCGAGGGCGAATCGAAGTTGTGAAGGTTGCGAAGAATGAATTACTAAAAAAAACGATTGAAGACGTACACAAATCTGAAAGACGATCGAACTCGAACACCGATCTCAGACTAAGACGATGGAGCAGGATTGACTTGTCTTGTAGACGAGGAATCTGCGATCCGGGGTGATCACAGTGGGAGTTACGGAACTGGTTGCGCGAAGGGTCCTCTTGGTCGGCCATGTCCAACGCCTCTACCAGGTCGGCTGGGTCGGCAGTATGCCCCAATCTGGGATGCCAAACTCGCTCTTCATACATGCGCGGGTGATGCAAAAAAAAGGGATCGAGCAAGATATCCAGATTGCAGTGGCCCTCGATCATGCCGCGGAGTATCGTCTTCAGGAAATTCTTCCAACGCGCTCCGAAACGAGATCGACGCTGTTTGCGCTGACGCCAAAACGTTAGCAGAAACCGATCAGATCGTCGTTGATCCGGAGAGATGGGAATTGCGTGCGTAGATTCCCACAGCGCTTGGCGATTAATGTACTCCAATTCCAAATAACGAGTGTCCATGTCTTGATACCATCCGGTTGGGGAAAACGAGATCGGGCCCACGGAAATTACGATGTTATCCCAGGTAGATCAGGCGTATAGGGCCGCAATATGTCGCCGCGAAACTAGCCCAGACGCCAAAGTCCCCGTAGGGGGAACCCCTTATTGAGAGTGATGAGGAAATAAGAAATGTCGGGGCTTGAAACAGTGATGAAACAACAACTCGACCGACATCGTCCTCACGCAAACTATCGCAATCCGCAAGACTGACCAAGGAGCGATCTCAGAAGCTGCCGGGCTAGAAGGTGCCAAATAGTTGGGAATCCACCGATCCCGAGGTTGCTGAGACATCGGCTCCGTCGTAGCCGAAGCGGACGATGTGTCCTTTGGAAGACCTGTACGCACGTCTTCAGTTGCTGTCATGCTGTTGTCTTACTTTCCATTGTGCAATGCAGAGCGGGCGTCGAAGACATCAAACAGCCTATTGGCGCACCATACAATAAATTTTAATGCAAAATCATTGAACAAATTCGTAAAGCTGAAGGTTCGTTGCTCGGTATGAATTGGGTTGTAAGAACCAGACGAGAGATGTGGAAAAGCGTGGGTCCGTTTCGTACTAATGACAGGTAATGAAATGTCGATGGGAATGTCTATCAAAGCGAATATTCGCTCACGAGATATGCCTTTGTAGGAATATTGAAAGAAGACCACCCTTTCGGAGGAAATATATGGAGAAATTACCTCTAAAAAATATTCGGACGCAATGAGTCATTACACTGCGCTATGGCAAGTATCGGTCATCGTGGCAGCCAACGACGCCACTGGTTACTGAAAGACGTGCGCAAGGCGTACTGACGGGGTTGGCAATATGTAGTCGTATCGAGACAAAGGTAATGAAGCTATACAACCGATTATGTCAAACCTGAGTTCGACGAAATGCAGTCTCGATTACATGTATAGATGCAAAGTCGTCAGTTCCCATCCTTCCTTTGCACGCTGCCGTAAGCATCTGTCGATGCTGTTTCGTTTGAATTACTTACACTATCATCAGTCTGAGTGTTGTTCAGATGGTCTATTTGCACGGTGTCAACTATGCGCTTTAACCTCTGCAGTTTGCTAAGCCAGAAGTGAGCGACGGGAGACCCGGAGGCTAATCGTGGCTGGTCCCTATAAAAGAGACTCTCCGAGTAGCTCACCCATCTGCGATGGTGGCCGCCTTCAGCCGCTTGCGCGGCCCCCCGACGTGGAGTACGATCACCGAAGTGACTGCGTGGCGTGGAGAACGCCAACCCGCCGTATCTCTCCCCGAGGAGCTCACCTATCTGCGATGGTGGCCCCCTGCAGCCGCTTACGCGGCCCCCGGACGTGGAGTGTGCGCTCGCCGCAGCGGCGACACGTGGCGCGGGGTACGTCTCCAGTCCGTTAAACACCCCTGCTAGGCCGCTTGCGCGACCCGTCGATCCCCTACGCCCACACCCGCGACTGCGAGTGCAGCGCGCCCGCGTCAGATCATCGACCCCGTCGGCTCTCCTAGGGGAGGATTCCCTCCGACGTGACTGCCCGAAGGGAAAAGACTGGCTTAAGCTGAACCATGAAAATTTGGGAATGATTATCAGTCTGAGTGTACGTTGCTGTAAAACGCTGATTCACTCAAGGGCTAAGAGCTCATAGAATATCGATGTGCATAAGGTTATTGCACCCACGAAATGTCGTGAATAACAAGCGACTAAGCACGCAAGAATAAGCAATAGCAAAGTTCCAGAAGTCGTGAAAAACACAATCCAATGATGTCGTGCACAACTCAGATCAGGCATGGGATACTGGTGTCGACGGATCACTTGTTGTGCACGTACTGATTCAAATATTTGGTCATGCATAAACTAGCAATGTGTTGTCGACGTGTCCCTGAATCACTTTCTGCAGTACTTGACCTAAGATTCCCGGACGCTGCGCGCTGCCCCACCGCGTATAACCGAGCGAAACGTAGTAGGGAGCATGCTACGAGTCCCACATTTTTAGACCACAAAATTTGAAGACTTGGCACGCTTTCAGGCCGCCATCAGACGTCGTGCATGTAAGAGTACGCCGTCAGACATCGAAGATTGAGGTGTTTCGTGACAATCACTTATATGAGTTGGTGACGATGATGTGAGATGCATTGCAATGCTTCCGTAGCTCTTCTCTTACCCGCGAGGTAGGGCTTCTAGATACAACGGTCTGTCCGCGCCATCATCAATTTACGTCGAGCGATTTCAGACGGGACATGGGCATGCATAGACCGAGTAGGATTGCGTCCTTGGAGAGCCGTACGAAGGCTGTCAACTCGAGAGAGCACTTCAGGGATCCGCGCGACACGTACGGGCTGTCAAATGACTTAGGATAGCGGGTGACGAGTGCAGTGGAAAGAGGCGGAACAAGATTTCAGCAGCCGCTGCAAAGGCTGGACAGGCCACGCTGGCTCTTGAGCTGCGACAAATTTTTTGGATAGCCAAAGCCGCTGCTTCAGCTGCCGCAACCTATGCCGTTCCCCGATGTGACCGCGGCAGCAACTCGAACTCCGCGTGTAAAGCTGCTCGGCACTGGTGTGTGGATCAAGGGCTCGGGCATTGCCGCTGCACGCGCACTCTTCGACAGCAGCTTTAATGCAACGAGTCAGTCATGTTCGAGGCTCTTCCGCGATGATCTTCAACATGAGCCCATCGCACGATCACTGCACGCAGAGAAGTAATCCCCACGTAGCTGTTGCCAAAGGGGTGGAGAGTGTACGACACTGCGACGTCGATAGTCCAATTCCACCTTTTCCTATGTCGCATTATCAAGGCCGACCCGTGCAGATGCTGCGGCAGCACCTTATGCATGGACGATGACAACACAATATGGTACCCTGTCGCCTGCTGAAGTCTTCTTGTCTCAGCTTGTAGCAATTCCACGAGCGGGCAAAGGCGTCGCAAATGCTTTGCACCGCATCGTGTCGCACGCATCGCCAACCGACCACACATGCACATAGAGTGGTGTCTGCCTCGTCCCCCGTCCTCTCCGTCCAGCGTCGAAGGCAGGTGTCCCATCTCGCTCGTCATCTTCAAGCTCACATGCTGTGCAAACGACGCATGCGAACATATTAGCGACGGCTACAACAGAGTCGCTCGTCGTCGAGACCCTCCTTCTCCTCTTCCTTCCAACTCCCCACTAACTCCATTCGTCATTCCCGAACTCCTCGCCTTCCCCACAAGCACAACTTCGACATCACCACTTGCTGACTGACTCGCGCTCCTCCTCGTCGTCGTCCATCATGGTCTGTTCGTTCCTGCTCAAGACTGCGGCCTTAGTGTCCTCTGTGCTGCTGACATCGTCGACTGGAGCTGCCAACGCGGACCCAGCGGTCGTCGACCTCGTGCACACGTCTGGTTCGAACGCAAAGATCGCCGTCTTTGGTGCACAGGTGACGTCGTTTTGCACGGCCGAGGACCCGACCGTCAACGCGCTGTTCATGTCAAAAGATGAGCCCACTGACGGCGTGAACCCCAGTCGTGGCGGGATCACCGTCGTGTTCCCAAACTATGAGGCCCTAACGGGCCACAACTCCGTCCCGGAGTTCGGGTTCGCCCGTGCTACTAAGTGGACCCTCGACAGTGTGTTGCAGCAGGGCGTGTTCAACAGCGACTACAGCTCTGCTTCGTTGTCCCTCGCGTCTTCGGACGCCACGCGACAGCTGTGGCCGTTTGATTTCGAGCTGAGGTACGAAGTGCGGCTGTACTCGGATCGACTCGAGACCAAGTTGATCGTGATCAACACTGGCGCCACTGTGATCGAGTTTCAAGCGCTGCTGAACAACCACATTTACGTACCGGACGTCCGGGACACTGGTCTGGTGATCGCGGGCCTGCAGGGGGTCGAGTACATTGACCGGGTGACACAGACGAACAAGACCGACAAGCATGCGATCTTTGGCATCACGTCGCGGGTGGACCGTATCTACAAGGGCGTCAAAGGCAGCGTGACCGCACACGTCAGGGGCGGCAGTAGTGGTCAACCGAAACGTTGTGGTCAATAGTACGGCCTGGTTTGGAGACGGCGGCCTCACGCCGTCTTTCACGCAAGCGGACTACACTGTGTCGAACCCCTGGACGGAAGGGCCGGTGGCAGGCGTGGGTGGCGCTGGCAGTGACGAGTATCTTCGCATGGTCGCCATTGGAGTGGGCGGAGTGAGCGAGAGGATGTTGGTCGCTCCTATCATGTCGTACGCTGTGGACCAAGTCGTCATGGCTGTGAAGATGACTCCGGACTACGAGTTACATTAGTAGCATACCATGTAGCGCCAACCAGTTGTGATGCGGCTGCTGGAGCTGTAGGACATGAGCGCACAGGGTATTCAGCAAGAGAGTACTTTCACATTTGCACCCCCTTATCTTGTTTGTGTTTTAGCTTCTCGAATTTCAGGCAGTAGTTCGATCTCTTCTGCTTTGTTTACGAGCACATTAGCCTGTTCAGGTGACGCTACAACCTCTAGCAACCGTTTCAGCTTGGATGGCACGCAGAGAGATCGCAATTCTCGGTAGAAAAATGCTGCTATTACTACTTCTTCACTGCTAACGAGGAGCGAAGCAGTAACTACAGCATTGTCGTTGCCCGTTTGGACGTAATGGGCACCATCAATTAAGAGATGAAGCTTCGTTCGAGGCGGTAGAGCATGTTAGGCACTTTCCACACAACGTTTTTTCCGTGACGTCTATAGTTGAGTGGATGACGACGCATAGATAAATTAGAGCTCGTCGGACGCACGCTCACGGAAAGTCAAAATTATGCGCCATCTTTGTCTTGCGACGCCGAAATGCTGCGTAGCGTTGCGAGCGACCATCACGCAGTGGAGATGAACCACTTCTTTCACTTTGTGAAGAAGGTGTGCGCAAGAGACCGACAGCAGCTCAGTGAAATCGTGCGGCATAAGAGTGTTGTGCGTGAGAACGGCATGGTGAGACACGCACCCTTTATTGACCGTCGAAAGCGCAAGACCATACTTTGTGAGAGTATTCATGTCGTTTTTATACACGTGTTCTATACCTATGCGCAAAATCTCTAGTGGGTCCAGAGCCAGGTTGTACGCTCCGAAGGGTGACCCAGGGGCAGACTGTGGCTGTCAACAGTTAGAACTGTAGATCTTTTTTCTGTAGGCCCAGCCTTTACATATACTTTTTCTGACGACCTGGTACTGTCCTCTTCGGAGAGAGATTTCATGATAGTCTATTAACACTAAATTATGCACAAGATGTCTAAAAACTTTTAAGCCAGGACAAAAGCTCCGAATCCGGAAGCTCGTCGTAGCTGCTACCTGCGAAGACCAGATCATCCTGCGGTTCGAGAGTGAAGAGGTCAAGACAGGCATGTAAGAGAGCCCCGGCGACGACTGTGTCGGGAACCACGATGTTTGGAACAGGGCACGCTCTTGCCAGATAACTGGCAAGACCTTGTGTTGACTGAACATAAGGTTGCGTGCTCCTGACGTCACGTACACGTGGCGGGGAATCGTAACCGAAGCAAACAGACCCGAAAGCTCCTTTTTCGAAAACACTGCATAATTCTCTTGCGCTATAATTGGCTAAATGCAAATTTGCAAAAAGGCGAAATCATATTATTGAGGTGAAGTCGATCTCACAAAATCGCTTGTGTGAGTGTCGATCTTCCACTTGCCCAGACTTGTCCGACTCACGGAGGGGGTACTCCGATCGATTCCTTGTTGTATAGCCTTATGCTCACCGTGTGTACCCGTCGGTTGGGCTGGCTTGAGGTCTTCGTAACGGCCTTGGGAGATGTCGATCTCGCTGAGAGGTTGGGTTAAGAGTTCGCTTCCGGCGTGGAAATCTTCACACCACGACCAGGGGTTCTGCGATCTTGATCTTGAGGCGCGGCGATCTCTATCTGGAGAACGTCGCGATCTCGATCTTGAATCACACCGATCTCGATTTATTCTCGGGGTCGGGGTCTTTGCTGTGCGGAAATCTTCACTCAGCAAATAATAGTCCTGCGTCGATCTTGCCTTGGGATCGGTCCGATCTGGTCTTGGATCGGCCGATCTTGCTGGAAGTGCGCAATTTGGGCAGATCGGTGTCTTGTTTCGCCAAAATGAAACGTGCCGATCTGCCCTGTAGATCGCTTCGGTCTTGCTCGGTCTTGTCTTTAACCCCTTGTCCAGATCTTCTCACCACTTGAGCCGCCTTGCGATCTTGTAACCAAAATCCTTTTCCTTTGTTGTTTTTTGCTGCTACCCTAGCAGTTGAGTTGAGTGTGAGTACTTGATCGATCCGGGCCAGATATCCCAAGATCGCTCTTCTCGATCTTGGCCAACAATCCAAGATCGGTCTTCTGTGTCCCTGTAACACGCGTGCCTTGACCCGCCGGGGAAGCCAAATCAATCTTGCCCGGAGAAGAGGGGAGGAGAACGTGCGTCGTGAGCAGAAGAAGTAGAGTTCAAGTCTGTTTATTAACCAACCAAATTAATATCCAACCCATCTTTAAGCCTATTCCCAACTATAGGTCACTCCCCAAGTCGATATCACCTTTAAGCTTGACCGCCCCCTTGAACACGTGTCGAAATTTCGTGACCTGTACTCCAAAGATAGCGCCAATACTCCCAATATCGTACCTAGGCACCCAAAACGGACCAAATTCCAAATACCATACCAAATACCCAATTTTGGTACCAAAAAGTCCAAAATAGTATCCAAATGCCGAATGTGTCTAAATCCATATTGCGACGTCAATTCACCCGGCTTCCACTGGCTCTTTCGATCTGAACTTTTGGGACATCACTCATGGACCTTCATCAAGCACGCTTATCACGATTCAACAGCTCCATCACCGATATATCCATAGTCAGCAGGGAACATGACCGATCTGAGGTCCAATTCGAGATTGTTGAGGACCGACACAGTACAATCCAGCCATGTATGTTCTTCCGTCCATTGAGCGTACTCCGATACCATCCTCACGGGTTTATCTGCTCAATGGGACCATCCGTAGTTCTTACAACGGTCCCACGGGCTCCCACAAACATCCACACTTCCAGATCGGGCCATAATTAATCCAAATCAGTACTCCTTTCGGGAGACCGGTAACAGAGTGTCACCGATCTGATGGATTTCGGCACCTTTGTCAAAGAGTCACCTCACATCGCCTGGTCCCCGATGCACATTTCCCAGAATAATTCTGCTTCAGATCGGTTGTTTGATGCAATCCAGTCCCTTGTCTCGGATCGCATCGTTGAAATCATTCCTTGTCCCAGATTGTAGCGTGGAAATCATCCCTTTCCTCGCCCCGTCTCAGATCGTTCCATACCCATCAATCTGACGACAGTTGGATCAGATCGTCTTTCTCCGTTGGGATCGCCTCCCATCTCTTATTAGATCGCCAGGTCCCATGGTCTCATTTTCCACCAGTAAGTGAAACCTTAACTGGGTGGTCACCGATCCACGTCCCATCATTTGATTAGTGACTTTACCACAACCTCCCCCTGTACTGAAGCCCGTTTAGGCAGCAATCGGCTTCAGTCCAGTCATTAATAAATTTCGTTTTAAGAACTCAAGTCCATCCCATGACCTCCCCGACGCGTCTCACCACTTCGCCGACCCTCTCGGACAACTCCACTGTGGGTATGTCTCCGGATCGAGATCGGCCGTCCAGATCACCAGATCACGGGGAGCATGCTTCCACAATTTCGGATCGGCCTAGGTCCCCACGACATTCCGGCCCGGCCGGATCGCCTCCGTTGCCCAGATCGCCCGATCAAGGGGAACGCATTCCCGCCGTTCTAGATCGACCTGGGTTCCCCAGTCATCTCGATCCGGTCAAATCGTTACCGATTCTCGTGGGATCGCCATACTGCCCGCTGGAGTCGATCGCCCTTCTCACCTCGTCAGCTCCTCTTGACACATTTGGGTCCGATACACTGGCCACTAGTGGGCTTCGTCGTGGGTCCACTCCAATTGTGGATACCAATGAGCACGTCCGAAGAGTTTCCGCCGACGAAGTTTATCTTACGTTGGCGACGATCTCATATTTATGGGATCGAGAGGCCACTTTGCGCAGCCAATAGGATACTATCCACGCGCTTCAGCAGTCACACCGAGAATCTGTCGCGCGCGGAGATCGCCTGCAAGAAGAGATCGATTATCTACACCGATCAGCCGCCCCATTTGTATCTTTCGTTCAGCGTCGTAACGACTTGATGCAATGCCGGTATGTCGACGCCGCTCATTCTTTGAGAGACTGCCGGCTGGCTCTGCGGACCCGTCGCGATCAGTCGGCGACTTTTCTTTGGTTAAACGATTTGTTACGCGCCAGCGATCAATACCTGACCGGCTTAGAATAGCAGATTAGGACCGTGAACGCACAGGTCCGCTCCCTTCGAGGCGGATCGCAACAACCTCCAACATCAGCGTAACCAGTTGGCCTCCGACAAGTCCCTCCTCAGCGCGGAAGTTTTCCAGTTGCAACCAGAGTCGGGTCGATCTTGTAACGGGGCAGCCCGTTACATGGAATTGTCACTGTAAGGAAAGTGGCAATAAAGAATATGAAGTTGGATATTCTTTGAACAATATCACCGAAGTGGTGATATTGAAGGGTCGACCAAAGAGTCTGTTCATTGGTTGATATCTTGATGATATCAACCCACCAATCGCCGCAAGACGCGCGCAATGAGTGGTGACGAGACGTCACCATACACTCAGTTATATTAGCATAATTAAGTTAAGTCAAACAGAGAGACAGTAGTTAAAAGACTTAATTATATTAATATAACAGTTTTGCTTTTTCCTTACCTACGCTTCCTCGCTTGCCTTGTGTACGTCTGTCGGGGCACCGATACCCTTGCGTTAAGTTCACGCAAGGGTGTGCCCCGTTACACCTGGTAGCACTTTGTAGTCCTTCCAAGGACCACAACATCCAACATGAACATGTTGGATGATGAAGAGACCTTTCACGCCACGCGTGAAGGGTTTACCCATTTGAGTGACATCGAATGGGGTGCGGTAGAACGAATGAGTTCTACCGTAGGCGAGCTCGCCATTAGCGCCATGTTGGAGTCTCTAGACAGAGACCAACAACATGCCGCTATAGCCAAGTTCATCCAAAGTGAACTTGTCGCCGAAAGGGAGAAAGTAGCCTTGCTTCACCAGCAAGGCTCTCAACAGGCCGAGCAGTTGAGAGAACTCGGTGCTCAACAGACAGAGCTGTTGAGACAGCAGCAATTCCATGCTGCTGTGGGCGGGACGGCACATGCGCGTCGTCCCGAGGTCATGAAGGTTGACATCTCCAAGTACAGTGGAGTCCCGGAGGACTCCCTGTTACTATGGTTTGTCGAACTCGACAGAGCCTTAAGGGCTCGTCGCGTCGAAGATGAGCAAATGAAACTCACATTTGCTCAGACCCACTTGGCAGGGTGTGCCAAAACTTGGGCCCTGGGACTCGAGAGTAGCGACCCAAATGTGTTTAGGTCGCTAGATGACTTCAAGTCCCGGCTCAGACAAACGTTTGAGCCGCCACGAGCTGAGTTCAGTGCTCGTTCAGAGCTCCTGAAACTCAAGCAGGGTAAGCGTGATGTGCACGCTTACGCACAACATATACGACTCCTTGCGAGTAGTATAACTGCTAACCCAGTCCATGAACACACGTTGATTACGGTGTTCATGCAAGGGCTCGCAGAAGGGCCCGTCAGGAGCCACCTGTTCCGCCTTGAGCTGAATACGCTTGAAGAAGCGATATCAGCCGCGGAACAGGAAGACTTTAGCATGAGACAGGCTCATGCTAGCTCAAACTCTTACCGTCCACCGAGACGACAAGAGATCGGAGGTCCAGAACCAATGGACCTCTGCTATGTTGAGAACGAGAGACCTCGCTCTTCAATCAACAAGCGATTGCAGAGGTGCAATCGCTGTCAGAAGTTAGGGCACTACGCATACGAGTGTAGTGCTCCACGCCCAGTACCAAACAGTACTGAGCGAAATGGACGACCATTCGCCAGAAAGGGCAATGGGCGTGGGTCCAGCGCTGTTGCGAAGCCGCAACAGCGAGACGGACCATCAAAAAATGGTCGGGGTCAGTAGGGGCGGAGCGCCCTACTGATCCAGCAACCTCAAGAGAATTTGCAAATCTCTTGACGAAAGTTGCTCCAGATACACAATCATTGTGTGTCTCTGCACCTGGTGATGACGTTTCGCTCATCACCTTGAAGTTGGAAGCGACAAATGATTTGTCGCTTCGTGCCCTAGTAGACTGTGGGGCGTCGAACAACTTTGTTCGACGCCAGTCACTAGAGGGTCGTAGGCTCAAGTTCGTTGAGCGCGACATTCCCCTCACAAGGATGACGGTGCGCCTTGCAACAGGCGCATCGATTACCGTTGAGAAACGTGTAGTAGGAATCCACTACACGTTAGAGGGCGAACAGTACGATAATGACTTCATCGTACTAGATCTGGATGACAAATTTGATGTCATCCTGGGATTACCTTGGCTCAGAAGGTACGAGCCAAGGGTGAGCTGGAAGCATCGATCCGTGAAGATGCCTGCCGCTTGTTCATCAGATGGCCATCTGATGAACATCTTGGAGCGTCCACAAGCGTGTGGATATTCTGCGAGTGAGTGCGATGGCCTCACTTGCGGTTCGGTCGTTCGCACGACTGCACAAGATCACAGTGTAGTTGATCACTACACTGTGGAGCAAGCTCCCGGCGGCTGTACAGGAGTACAGGCTGCGCCGAAGGTCCACCACTCGAATAAGTCGAGTGGACCGGGACATGGATGCATGCCTAGCGGACATCATCTTAGAAGTAAGAAACCGGTTGCCTCCAAGGGGCAACATGGAAATCCTAGGTCGACTGGAGAGTCGACCGTAGAGGATCGGTGCCTGACTGTGGTTGCACAGCCACAGTTGCAAGACGTCGAGGGAATAAGTCCCCACGTACTTGAGGAAAGAATTCCTCAAGAGTCACTTGCTGCGAGATCAGGCTCTCAGCAACCTGTGGAAGCAAGTTCCCAGGAAGTAACCGAGAAGTTGAACGTCTTGGTTGATGACGGATCAAGCGTAGGCGCTTATACGCTTGATCTGATTGTGCCTCCGAAGTTAACTTCGGAGATAACTCAGTTGCCAACGCTAGAACCGAAACGGTTCTTTCGTGATCTGCGTAGTGGCAAAGTCAAGCAGATCTGCATACTCGTCACGGAGGATGAGTATGTGGCCGACATTCGGTCGGCAACAGTATTTGCTGAGAACGAACGGGTTCTCAGCAGCTCATCGATGGACGAAAGTGTCCTCGATGAGAAGACTCGGATTGAGCGATACACGTCTCAATCCTGGGAGTCACTTCAGGCAAATCCTTTGTATAAGGATTTGATCGAATTCAAGGACGTGTTCCCTGAATCCGTACCTTGCGAGTTGCCTAAGGACAAAGGCACTCGACACGAGATCGAGCTCAAACCGGGCTCGAAGTACTGTGTCATGAAGCAGTGGCCACTGCCTCGTGAACAAGTACTAGCGATCGACAAGTTCTTTGCCGATCGCTTAGCAGCGGGCCATGTGAGGGAATCAACATCCCCTCACAGCTCTCCGACCTTCTGTGTGCGAAAGGCCACAGGAGGGTGGCGGATAGTGCACGCATTCAACAAATTGAATGCTGCAACGGTACCGGCTCAGACGCCGATACCGAGGAAGGACGTAATCATAGATGGTATGTCAAAGAGTACCATCTTTTCGTCCATGGATCTGATGGATGGATTCTATCAGATCCTCATGCGTGAACGGGACATCCCGTTCACGGCAGTGAGTACCCCCAGCGGGATGCTGTGGGAGTGGCTAGTGATGCCACAGGGGCTGAGTAATGCCCCTGCAACATTCAACAGATGTGTAACAAATCTGTTGAGACCGGTGCGAGACTTCGCACCGAGTTACTTCGACGATGTGTTCGTCCATAGCCGGGCTATGGACGGAAAGACGGACGTTGAAGGTCACAGAACTCACGTTCGTAAGTTTCTTCAACTTATGCGCAAGTATAAGTTGTACGCCAACCTCAAGAAGTGTATATTCGCGGCTAGCGAAATACCACTTCTTGGGTGCATCGTGGGTAAACACGGCGTACGCCCTGATCACGAAAAGATCAAGGCGATCACCGACTGGCCATTGCCAGTCGATGTCAAGGGACTGAGGAAGTTTCTTGGGCTATCGGCGTACTTGCACAAGTACTCGCGCAACTACGCCGAGATGACTGTTCATCTTTCTTGCTTGCTCAAGAAAAATGTCAAGTGGTCATGGAACGCTGAGTGCCAGCGTTCCTTTGAAGGTATCAAGCAAAGCTTGATGCAATCGCCGATCTTGGCGATTGCAGATCAGGACAGACCTTTTCATGTAGTCTGTGACGCCAGCGATTTCGCAATCGGCTGTGCGTTAATGCAGTTCGGTGAAGATGGCGCGGAGCGCGTCATCTGTTATCAGTCGCGTCAGATGCAAGAAGCTGAGCGTAATTAACCAGTGCATGACAAGGAACTCCTTGCCATTAAGTACGCACTGGCTAAGTTTCGGGTCTATCTCTTGGGAGATAGATTGTTTGTTGTCTATACGGACCATTCGTCATTACGCACGGCCGTAAACAGCCCACACCTCTCGCAAAGGATGGCGAGGTGGCTGTCTTTCTTCGCGGAGTATAACTTCTCCGTGGAGTATAAACCAGGACGACTCAATGTCGTCGCTGATGCGCTTTCGCGCCGGCCCGATTTCGAGCCGGACGCACAAATCCAACAGTGAGGATAAGCCCACTGTTGCGACACTGTCAGTCATTGTCCCGTCGTCAAGTTTACTTGACGACGTACGAAAGGCATACGCGGAAGATAAGGATCTTCTGCGATTGATGGATCATCTGGTGAATCCATCCAGTAAATCCATGAGGGATTTACCGGCTTTGTACCGATCCCTCATCGGATCGGTATAGTACACGCAACGGATTGCTGTACTATACAGCTGTTGCCGACGACACGCCTCGTGTCGTCGTACCCGCTCATCATGATTTGCGTTTACGCATCATGTATGAGTGTCACGATGCCCCAACAAGCGGCCATCGTGGTAGATAAAAGACTTACATTACGGTAAGTCGTGACTTTTACTGGCCACGCCAGTATCAGTTTGTCCGCAAGTCCATACGTGCTTGCGAGGTTTGCCAACGGGTGAAGCCTAGTCTTTCATCCCGTGCGCCATTGCAGCCTCTGCCTGTTCCGACAGAGTGCTGGCAGTCCGTTTCAATGGACTTCGTCTTCGGGTTTCCCGAAGACGCTCACAAAAATAATGGTATTCTTGTGTTTGTTGACCGATTCAGCAAGATGGTCCATCTTGCTGCTGTCCCTGAGTCGATCAAGGCTCAAGGTTGTGCTCGTGTCTTTCTATACACGGTCTTTATACTCCACGGGTTACCCCGTGATCTCGTATCCGACCGTGACCCTCGGTTCACGGCGGCATTTTGGCAAGCCGTGTTCCGTACTCTCGGAACACGATTGAAGATGTCCACTTCTGACCATCCCGAAACAGATGGTCAGACGGAACGTGCGAACCGTGTCCTCGAAGAGATCCTTCGAGGATATGTCCACTCCTTTCCGAGTTGGAGCGAATTCCTACCCATGGTGGAATTCGCCATCAACAATTCGGTGCATGCTTCCGCACAGCACACACCGTTTTAAGTGAATGGCCTACGCCATCCACGAGTGCCCACCCTTATAGAGTGTGACTCTTGGATAAGGGGGGAGGGACTCGCTCGAGCAAAAACCGTTTTGGCTCTTGCTCATCACGTGTCGACGCTAACGTCGTCACGTATGATGCCGATGTCGATCAAGTCGACATCGATGAAGAAGATCACCTCAATAATAACGATGACGCTATTATTGACTCGGATGATGATGACGATGCTAGTATATTCAGCATCGTCAACGATTATGCCAGCGAGGAAGAAGACAACCTCGCTGAAGAAGAGAGCAATCTCTTAGCAGTGCGCACGAAGCGCACTGAAAGACAAAACAAAGAGTCAGCAGAGAACTTCCTGCTGACTCGAGAAGCGGTAGTCTGTTTCGTTCAGGACTCCATCGCAAATGCGGTGGACCGTCAGAAACGGAACGCAGAAAAGAATAGAAGAGCAAATGTTCTTTCATTTAAAGTTAATGACCTAGTACTTCTGTCTACGGTAAACTTACCTGGACATGCAGTCACTAGTGTCGGCAGTAGTAAACTACTGCCGAAATACATTGGGCCATTTCGAGTGTTGCATCGCAAGGGCAATGCATACACACTCGAATTGCCACGTAAGATGCGCACGCATCCTACGCTTTACGTGGGGAGGCTTAGGCCGTACTGTCAGTACGAGCCTTCTTCTTCCGATGAAGATAGCCCCCACGCTATAGAACCTCCATCAGGTTCTTGCGTTCGCGCTCCAGACGATCCGTCTGGTCGCGCAGATATGATACCTCGGAACTCAACCGAGATATCTCCCCGCAAGCTGTCGCCAGATCGCCGAATAGAGAGCGGACATCCCGCTCGACCTGAAGCTGCGCTGTGGCATAATCGGCGCGATCCCTCGCCCGATCAGCCTCGTGATCTTTGCGGTTCTTCCGCACGGTATCAGTCAAAGCGCAGCGCCGGTCGCGCTCGTGCTTCAAGTAATCACGCAATTCATCGATTGCGCGATCCATCTCGTAAGGGTCGAGATGGTGAACCGAATCATCTGGATGAGGTCTTTCCTCTTCCACCACATCCTTTGGTGGATGCTCACGGTGATCAACGCTTTCTAGTGGAGCGTATCTTGAATCACCGTGACGATTCAGGATCAAGGACGAGCTACCTCGTCCAGTGGCGGGGGTATCCACCTTCTTGGAACAGCTGGGAGCCCCGCTCTCAGCTGTTGATGGATGTTGAAGGTCTCGTCCGCCAGTATGACGAGACCCATCCGATGAGTCCTGTGGCCCATCGGTAAACACGCGCCTCTAGGCGCTTGTAGACGGATTGCAAGTTTGCAATCGCGTCACGCATCTCAGCCGAGATGTGTGCCCTTCCCCAGGGCGAATTTAGGGAGTACACATCCCTATGTGCACGCTGCGAGTTGTCAACACAACTCGCACAAGGGTCTCCCCATGTGAGGCAAGGAATGCCTGCCTCACTCGATAAACAATGCAACCGGTACCTAGCACCGGTTAACGTTCGCCGTTCGAACCTGAGGCGTGTCGCCTCAAGTTTCTTGAGCCACCCTTCTCGTCCAAAATTCTTTACGTTTTGGACGAACGCGTTCCACGCAGCCAAAAGCGATGTTTTGTCACGCTTTTGGTTGCTGTTGTACCATCGATGTCTAAGAAAGTCATCGAGATAAAAATCTTTTTCAGCGCGAAAGTTCTTCGCGCTGGAACTCAAGCCGTGAAGCTCAGTCGCATCGAATAAGGGTATTCGATGGTGTTGGCTTGTATCGTGAGACAAGCCATTGATAAGCCGTTCAGGCAAACGCCACACCTTCAGCTCATCACGCTTCACATTGGTACCTCTGTCGGTACCACGGCTCACAGTTTGACGACGGCTCACACCATCGTCATCTCGCTCGTGCGAAGACGCACGAGCCGTCGGTGATGAGGAATACATACCCCACCACCATGATCATCGTCATCACTGCCGAACAGACTGTGATGCAAATCACGAGTCCGTTAGTTCGGCATTGGCCTTGGCGAATACTGAGGCGTCGCCGGTGAGCGATACGCCTCTGGCAGCATTGCCCGAGTCAGACACGTCTGACTCGCCAGAGTAGATGACCTCTACCTCGGGGTCATCATGCGCACGCGGTGAGGTGCCGCATGCACCTGCAGCACCTTTTGCTGCAGGCGAAGAACGAGCAGCAGACGACGAATCGTCTGCCGCAGAAGCTGGCACAGGCACAGACTCTGTGCGCCTTGAGTCACCTCGCATAGACATGTTAACTATGCGAGGTCAAGCGGAAAGTGAATGGAACGGACCCAACAAGTACTCCCTGTCCCAATGGTGGCCAACGGGTGGCCGCCAGTATTTTCGATAGTCACACGGTGACTATCAGTTAAGGGGGGTGATGTAACGGGGCAGCCCTTTACATGGAATTGTCACTTTAAGAGAAAGTGACAATAAAGAATATTATGTTGAATATTCCTTAAACAATACCACCAATAGTGGTGATATTGAAGGGTCGACCAAAGAGTCTGTTCATTGGTTGATATCGTGATGATATCAACCCACCAATCGCCGCAAGACGCGCGCAATGAGTGGTGACGAGACGTCACCATACACTCAGTTATATTAGCATAATTAAGTTAAGTCAAACAGAGAGACAGTAGCTAAAAGACTTAATTATATTAATATAACAGTTCTGCTTTTACCTTACCTACGCTTCCTCGCTTGCCTTGTGTACGTCTGTCGGGGCACCGATACCCTTGCGTTAAGTTCACGCAAGGGTGTGCCCCGTTACAATTCAGGTCTTCGACGACGAGCTGGTTTAGCTCCTGCCGTCGGCGTGTCATCTGCACCTAGGCTATTCAGACACTTGCACTAGCTCGTACAATGCCGTGTAGCGTTTCGGTCAGACGGGATACCAGATCTTTCAAGCTATTGCTGCAGTAACGAAAGGGCCCACACCAAACCTCTGCTTGTCGGACCTCAATCAGACAAGCGCAGAATGAGGCTGCAGGCTCGCACTCATTACGCCTTCGATCGCTCTGACGTGTCCACTGGCTTCGTATGTTGGCGCTTCAATGTCATACCGAGAGCTTTTCACGATACATCGAGTTCACGGGCCGCCTTATTTACAGCGATGTGTATGCCCATAAGCCATGATAATGTCGCCGCCATTGTCATTCATGCTGTCATCTGCAGCGCAAGCTAAAGCCGTGTGTATCTGATCCATAGCTCCATATCGCTCTTGCCTTCTAGTATTCAGTCGCACCGCTTGTATCGCCGTCTTGTCGATCCGTTAGTCAAGAGGTAGTCGGCGAAACATCTCTTGCCATCACTCACATATAGGGCAGCATGCTCATGAATGAACCGCAGATGACCTTCTAATCTGTCGATGCGAAGCATAGGCTTCATCGCACGAGAGGCTTACGACGGTCGTGTCCGTCAGCTTGATTGGTAACAGGCTTCATATGTTCTAGCGACGTCGCTTTCGAGATGTCCTTCGGACGGCGTCGTCAATGTATGTTTTGATGAGCGCTAGACAGCGCTTTGCCGTCCTAGACGACATTTAGTGCGCTGCACAAGGGTCTTCTGCGATCCAATGTCGGGCGCAGGGTTGTGGCTCCCCTTCCTGTCTGCTTCATCACAGATCGCAGCATACGGAACGTCTTGTAGGGAGAGAGCGCTATGTGTTGTATCGCCTCGAATGGTACTTGACGCCTCGATGAGACTATCGGTTGCGGCTGAGTGTGGTAAGCTTGCCCATAGAACAAGCATTGACAGCATCTTCCAGTATGAGCGACGTACTTGCTGCTAGGATTCCTAGCGATATCGCTACTAAAGACGTGCTCGTGCACAAGGACATGTAGCTGATTTATAATGTAAGTGGCCCGTTGGACTATTGGTAGGAAGTCGCCACACAAACGAAGCAAAGTAGGAATTGCGGGGAGTGAGCCTGTGCCCGAAACAGCAAATTGGAAAGTAATTGATGAGGTCTTAACAATAATAAAATAAGCTACCTATTTTTATACATGCATCACATGGTCACTGTCCTTGGTCCCGTTGCCACGTCCTGACCGTCCTCAGCAATCTTAAGCAAGCGCGATGTCTCGCCTCATCAATAATGACCATACATTGCATCATCACTATGATTGTACCTCGCCTCGTCATGATGGCTGATGTCTCGTGTTGACTTCTCCAAGTCCACTTCTCCAAGTCCACTTTCGTATACGAGTGTGCCACTGTTCGGCACATCAATATCAACCTATACCTTTCAAATCGTGGTTGAAGCTGACGTGTTCGTCGTCACCTCCCACACGACCAAGCTTCGAGGTGCTGCGTCAAAGCCACTCAAGCGCAGATAGTATGGGCCAAAGCTGTTTGTTTTGAAACGCTGTCCTAAGGTTGAACGAAACAACTTCCACGTGATGTCGCGGCATGCACAGACTTCACGCACAAGAACGAGATGGAAAAAGCGTAAGAAATGTAGACGTGTTGACGTGTTGACGTTACTCTGCGCGAAGTACACTAAGTAGAAACGTGCAGCAAACATCGAAGTGGTTTCAACTCAAGTGTGTGTCGCATCGCAGTGCTCATGCAAAGGGGCCCACGCAGCAACCACGTGGGGCAGTCGATACACTGCAACAGGCACTGCAGCCACTATTCCAGCCACTTACACGCCCTTGGAAACCATGATCAACTGGTTCAGCTTGTAGCTCGTGCCCGGCTCGAGCACTTGCTGCTCAATCACTTTGCCCGGCTCGATCGCAATCATGTACAGGTACTCGTCGTCCTCAAAGTCCGTCATGTTGGCCGCACGTTCGATCCAGGGGTTCCAAATGACGCAGTCCGTCGGCGTGTAGATGGGTTCCTGTCCTTCACGCACCACGGAGCCCGTCTTCCGGACCGTCACGAGCTGGTCAAAGCTGCCGCCCGGGATATGGGCAATGATGTCGCTCTGGACGTTCTTGTAGATGCTGTCGACCATCGATGAGATGCCAAAGCTCTCGCGCGTCTCCGTGTGGTTCGTTTTGGTCATCTTGTCAAAGTAGTCGACGCCCTGTAAGCCCGAGATTTGCAAGCCGTCTTTCACGATATTGTTGACGTGGATGTAGTTGTGGAAGAGGGCTTGGAACTCAATGGCAATGGGGTTCACGTTGTGCACGGTCAGCGTCGTCTCGAGCCACGTGGTCCAGAGCTTGACTTCGTACTCGAGCACAAAGTCAAACGGCCACATCTTCCGCGTGACGTCGTTCGCCTCGAGTCGGAACGTCGCGACACTTTCCTTGCGAATGTCCGTCGCTACCTCAACGCTCACGACGGTCCACATGGAGATTCGGGCCACGCCGTGCCCAGGGGCGTCAAAGCCCACGGGGCTGGCAAAGTTGGGAAACACCACGGGAATGCCGCCGCGAATGGGCTTCACGCCGTCCATGTTGGACTTCTTGGACATGAACAGCACGTCGCGAAGCGGGTCGTACGTCGTGCGAAACGAGATCACGTGCGCGCCAAAGAGCGTGATTCGTGCACTCGAGTTGGACGGGTGCGTGAGGGAGACGGTCTCGAGCCCCTTGAACCCCGACTTCGCGGCGACTGAGGCCAGCAGAGCTGATGACACTAAGGCCGCAGCCTGGAGCACGAGTGAATGAACCATGACGTTTGGTGAAGACGAGAGCGAGGAACTCGGAAGGTATGGATGGATGGATATGTCCAAGTCGCGCTTGTGGGGAAGGACGGGAAGTCCGAACTGACAAAGGAAGACGGTCGTGGACAAGAAGGAGAGGAAGACAGGAAGGCAGGAAGGCAGGAAGGAACCGAGGAAGCGATCGGAGCCGGTCGTCCGATTGCTACCTGGTGTACGTCTCCTTGAAACGAGCAGATATACCACTGCACCACAACACCTGCGCAGGAGAGGAGTACGACACGACGGAAGGAAACGACGTGTTCGTGCTCGTGCACTTGCGCCCAACACATCACTTGAGAGCAAGGAGCACTCTGACTATTGAGCAACACATTCTTAGCAAGTGCAAGACAACGTACATGATTGTGTACGCGCCAAGACCCGTAGAAGAAGCGCAAGGGCAACGTGCATAGCCGTCCTGTTGTTTCTTTTTGCCAGCCGACGAGACGCCTCACGCGGCACGTTTGGCTGCAACACAAGCAGCGACATGGTCGATCCGGACTTTGTGTCACCGTTGAAGCTTTCCGTTTGACCATAGCGACCCTCGGACAGCTTTGCCACTTTTCGTTGAGCTCCAGCAGCTTTTTGCTCTCATTTTGACCTGTGCGCACGATCGATCACACGTACCGGATGCGTGTTTATTTGAAAAGCAACAATTTAGAGATTTTTATGGCTGTATTCATGAATATCCGACTGTTTGCACAATCGTACACATATCGTCCGCTCGGGATGCTCCGACAGCTGACTCGGTGTGCTGCTGACGTTTCCACGATGACGGCCTTGTTACAGTGGACAGCCTCGCTTACATGCTGTACGTCGGGATGAAATCGTATAGTCCACACACAGCCGTTCTTACACACACACTATGGGCTTGCAATAGAGTTTCGTGCGATTGATGGAGAGCGCTGCGCCATTTGATCGCGTACATTGTTGGAATAAGGCGATAAACGAGTGCGGTGATTGCGGTAGTGTAAAGGGACTGTGTTGTGTGTGTGGCTTCGAGTGGTCAGCTGTCTCTTTGTTGGGATGTTGAACTGTTGGGATGTTGAACTGTTGTGATGTTGAACTGTTGGGATGTTGAACTGTTGTGATGTTGAACTGTTGTGATGTTGAACTGTTGTGGTGTTGAACTGTTGAGGTGTTGAACTGTTGTGATGTTGTAGTGTCGCGCTATTGTCGGGTCGTCTTTATAAGCTTCGAAGATATCGGGTGGCGGTCGACTTTTGTAGGAGCCCACAAGAGATGGGTACAGAAATGCACTGAATTAGGCGAATGTTCGCGTTTCACAAAGTATACACTTCGAAAATTAGAGACGAAGCCCTCACATGAGACAAAAGATAGGGAAACGAGCGAACTTGCAGCAAACAAGACAAGAGGGAAACCCGATCCGACAGTAGTGAGGCTACTGGCGGCATACGGTGTCTGTATTTTGCAATCACTACTTACACTCACACTAAAACTTTAGATCGCCCATTCGGCGACCTGAAGCGTGCAAGTGTCATGATTAGCAGACCAGGCTGATGTTGCGAAGCCGTGAGCATGTCTGGTTGGAATCATGTATAGCTCCTTCGACTGTGCTTGCACGACCGTACGAAGTCGACCAATCGATTACCCATGGGCATAGTTACTCCTACGAGATACGATAAGGTCTTGAGTCTTGGACAAACATAGTTGGCTGGATAGCTCAAAACATCAGCGAAAGTATCATATATTTGTCGCTTATCGGTATCATTCGTCACTAGGAACTCACCTGGTATGTAACGGGGTTACACGTCGACTGATAGTCGACAATAGGTGTGGTGCACACAAGGGATGGGATCCCCTTTAAAGTGACATTAGAACACAGTATCAATTGTTGAAGACTGATGTCTCTCAATTATTGATTACGAGATCTTTTGAGAGGTTTTATTTAGGACATTAGCGAGTAGGTTAATTACGTTGTTCTAAGGTGTTCTTTTAGGTTAAAAGAAGAAATAAAGTTCAGTTCCCATTTTGATATAAAAGACACGTGCCTCTCTGAGGCATCTTGCGATCGTCCAAGGAGTTTAGCAACGCCTTGTTAAGGCAGCTTATCCTCGTGTACTCTGTGCTGTGATTATCTGAGTCACTCGGTCCCCCTGGCCCGGGGACCGTAAGCTCTCTGAGCTTGTTGACTCTTTGAGTCGGGTTCTCTGAACTAAACCTTAAGCTCTCTGAGCTGTTTGACTCCCTAAATCGGGCTCATTGAACCTTGAGTTGCTCGTTGAGCGTTAAAGTCTTCTTCTGTAACAAGGAGATGTATAGCTCCGCTACACTTGGTAGCACTCGTAGTCAATCTACGCCTGAGTCGGTAACGACTGATCCTCTGTGAGGATGGAGTAATCCACACCCCTCGCTGAGGCCCAAAAGGTCGCGCTTGATAATCTGAACGCGGCCGTAGGCCCTGAATATGTGTAGTTTCTAGCTGCACAAGGTCCCGATGTGCTAAATGCACGAGTCGAGACCTTCATGCAGTACGAAACGGCTCTTTTAGGGAAGGTTCAAAACCAGGTAGCGTCGGCTATGCCGACACGATACGTGGCGATGACAGATGAAGAGGCTAAGCCTTGTCCCCTTCGGGTTGAAGTTAAACATTACTCCGGGAAGGACGGGGAAGTCTTACCCTCTGGATCCGAGAGATTGACATGGTCACGAGCTCTGGCCTTATATCACTTGAGAACCAGCGGGTCTCGCTGGCCATCTCCAAGCTCGATGAAGGAGAAAGAGAGTGGAATCTGACGTGCAACACGTCTATCGACTTGGCGTTTCATACTTGGTATTCGCGCAATTTAGACCTTTTGCGAGTTTTCTCGCCGCCTAACCAGGCTTATCGCGTGCGCTCACGCTTCTCGTTTACCCGTCAGGGTAAGAATGAGTTAACGGACTATGTCCAAGATTTGAGATCTCTGATGGCTGCTATTCAGTCTGACCGTCTCCCTGAGACAGTCTGTGTGAATGTCTTCATGGAAGGTCTTCGCAATGGCGTTGCCAGGACCGGGGTCTTTCGGGTCCATCCCTTGAATTTTGAAGAGGCGGTGAACATCGCTCAAAATGCTGAGCACAACTTCAAGTCGGTCAGACTTGGTTAGAATGGTTAAAAACCAAGCTTTGCGAGGGCAACCTCACTCAACACCTCGGATTACTGTAAGCCTGAACCGATGGATCTCATCCATGCTAAAGATGAAGGTGAAGCTGAGCTTTAGGTTGCGGAGCAACAACAGGAAGTGAGACGCTGTTACATGTGCGGAAGCACTAATCACATGCGCCCCATTTGTACTTTGCGCAAGCAGCACTAGACTCCTATGAGTCGAAACCCCGGCCCCAACCAGAAACCTGGTATGGCACGGGGATACATCGACACCCAGTAGGCGCGGGGTTCCCTACTGGGGTAGAAATGAGCTCTGTTACTTCTCTACGAGGTAGATTGAAACAGGGCTTAGCTCCACAAAGCTCTGTGCCCGCCAGCACAGAGCGTGGATACAAGCCTGGATTGTTAGTCGCCGAGGCGAGAGTTTAAGGCATCGAGAAGCATTGGTCGATCCTGATCGACTCCGGATCATCATGCAATTATGCTCGACGTCGTTCCCTTTTAGGGCAGTCGGAGATACGCTGAAGCGCTCAAAGCGCATGAAGGTGATTCGATCACCGTTCGTTTAGCGACTGATAGTCGCGTCACGGTGCCTAAAGTTCCGTTGAACTTAGGTGTGTAGTTTTTGGACTTTGACAGCATTGAACTCTGCCTTGTCCATGATTTAGATTCGAGATATGATCTCACCCTAGGTATGTCTTGGCTTGAACGCCATGAGCCATGGATTGATTGGAGGTCTAAGACCTTAGGTGCAACGCGCAATGTTCCTAGCGAAGTTTTAGAAGGTCATGAACCCACCTTCGCTAGGCAACAAAAGCGCTATTGGTGCGATCCATTGACGGAATATGTCAATGTGCTGAACATTGGTATGTAAGAGTTAATTAACTCCAATGTCAATGACATAAATATGGAGCGGAGCTCTGTCACCGTATGTGAAGAGGATTATACTCCGTTGAGTGATACTCGTTGTGATACTGAGTCACTGCATGCTGCAGTCATGGTTGGACTAGGGCCGAGACATCAAGAATGTAATTCCTCTGATATGAGTGGGGTGGCACGTAAAATTCCACCGAATGAGGGCGGCCGAGATGGCACCTTACTAAATGTCGGTAATACATTATTGGCAAGAATCCAGGGTGTTCAGGGCTAGTCCCGGATGCTGTACGTGAAATGGTACGTGTAAATACACTGGGTGAAGTGTCCGAGTTACGTAAATCTTCACCATATGTCGTTCGAGACATGTGCTCTCGTATAGAGCGTGCTAGGAAAAATAGCAACCACGGGGACCCTACTTTCCTGGCCTGTAGGAGTCGTAAGGTTTTTTTATGTAAACAATCCCGGGGTCGGGTGGCAACTGGTAAACGCCTAACGTCTAGGAATTTACGAAGTGATAATAGTAATACACTACATACACTTGTCAATGGAGTGACTGGCCATGTTGACGGTAACATTAGTCTTAAGACCCTTCCACATTTGGATACAATCTTTGACCTAGAAGAAATGTCTGATGGAGAATTTAGCCAAGCCTTGCAGGCAGGAGAATTATCCGAGTTCGTGGTCATTCGGCCTGATATTGAGTTGAACTCATCCTCGTTATTGGACGAGTCTGTCCTTGAGGACACAAGGGTGGCACTGGATGCCCGTAGTGGATATTCTATCCTCAAGGATCCTCTTGATCCGTTCTATCATTTGGCAAAGGAGGTTTAGGACGTGGTGTGTCACAACCCACCGTCCGTCTTACCTCCCGATAGAGGTGTACGTCATGAGATCGTCTTAGTACTGGGAACTAAATACTGCGGTACACGGCAGTGGCCTTTACCGAAGGAACAGTGTGACGTCATTGACGACTTCTTTCGTGCAAAGCACGCGGCAGGAATGGTAATTGAGAGCAAATCTCCCCATTCCACACCGACACTCTGTGTGAAAAAGCCCAATGGTAAGTGGCGCATTGTACGTGCTTACAATAAGCTAAATGCAGCCACCATCCCGGCTCAGACACCAATTCCGAGTAAGGATGTTCTTCAGAACAATATGGTGGGATGAACAATGTACAGTGCGCTCGACTTAGTATATTATTATTACCAGCTGCTCATGCGAGAGAGAGATATTCCGCTGACAGCGGTCAGCAATCCGAGAGGTATGCTCTGGGAGTGACTTGTTATGCCGCAAGGGTTATCAAATACCCCGGCTACATTAAATCGCCATATGAAATAATTGTTCAGACCTCACCAAGATTATGCACAGACTTACTTGGATGACGTCTTTGTCCATAGTGGTGCTATAGACGGTCGGTCTGATGTGGATAATCATATCGACCATTTACGAGCGGTGCTCGAGTACATGCGCACAAATAAGTTGTATGCCAACACCGCTAAGTGCATCTTTGGTGCAGAAGAGATTCCCTTTTCAGTTTGCTTCATTGGTAAGCGAGGCTTAAGAGTGGATCCCACTAAGTTAAAAGCCATAGTCGATTTGACGGTTCCTAAGAACCAAAAGGACTTACGTAAGTAGCTTGGTCTTGCCAATTACTTACACAAGTATAGTGCGAACTACGCAGGCATGGATCAGCCATTATCCAATCTCCTTAAAAAGGATGTGGAACGGCGCTGGACTAGCAACGAGCATGATGATTTCCAAGCTGTCAAAGAGAGTCTCTTTCATGCACCAATCTTGGCTTTGGCCGATCCTGATCGACTTTCAGTGTCGTCTGTGACGCATCTGACTTTTCCATAGGCAGTGCTCTGTTACAAACAGATATTGATGGACGGTAACGTGTCGTTGCGTTTATGTCCCGACGGCTGAAAACTGCTAATAAGAACTATCCAGTTCATGACAAAGAGCTACTTGCAATGAAGTATGCTTCAGTCAAATTCAGAGTTTATCTTCTTGGCTCTAAGCCGTTTGTGATCTATACAGATCATGCGTCACTACGCACTACGACCGAGTCGCCTCACCTCTCTCAGAGAATGGCTCGTTGGATTTCCTTATTTGCCAAATACTACTTCGAGGTGAAGTATAAGCCGGGGCAAGCAGAATGTTTTGGCTGATGCGTTGTCACGCAGGCCTGACTATGAGCTTGCTCATGTTACGACTCTGTCGTCGTCTGTCACTGACCTAATCCGTACGGCATATGCCAAGGATGAACACTGTGTTGCTCTGCTACGTGCTCTTGGAAGCGAGGAGTTTAAGATCTCAGACATAGAATTGTCGGCACGATTGCGTGCAAGGCTGCATCGATATTCGATCGATAAAGGCCTTTTGTGCTACAGCACGGATGTTGAGGATACCCTTCGCATCGTTGTTCCTCATGATAAGGAGTTGAAGTATCGGATCCTCTATGAGGCACATAATACTGCGTTGAGTGGTCATCTCGGTCGTGAGAAGACCTACGGATCAGTTAGCCAATGCTGTTGGTGGTCCAAACTATACAAATGTGTGAGCACATATGTGCGTACGTGAAAACGTGTCAACGGGTGAAACCCTCACCTCACGCGGCCGCGCCGCTAGCTAGTTTGCCTATACCCAAGGTGTGTTGAGAGTTCATCAGTATGAATTTCCTGGTCGGTTTACCGAAGATTCGTATGTCAATGCGGGTATTGTGGTCTTTGTTGACCGTTTGAGCAAGATGTCTCACTTAGTGGTGGTGCCGGATACCATTGATGCTAAAGTTACAGCTACGCTGTTTATCGATCGCGTGTTTCGACAACACGCCTTGCCTGTGGCAATTATCTAGGACCACGAACCCCGCTTCACTGGGAAGTTTTGGAAGTTCGTCTTCAAGGTGCTCGGCACACGATTGGACATGTTCACAGCGGATCATCCGCAGACTGATGGTCAAAACGAGCGAGTGGATCGCATCATCGGTGACATCTTGCGCAGTGTTTGCGCTGAAACGCCGAAACGTCGGAGTTCGATGCTCCCTGTCGTTGAGTTTGCGTTGAATAACGCCGTGCATGCCTCCACCGGCTACACACCGTTCTCTGTGAAAGATTCTACATACCCTCGCGTTATATTAACGCCACCACTCCGTGGATAAGGGCTTGTTGGGGGAGGAGTTGCCCATCGGCTTGCTGATACCAGCCCTTCTACTGTTCAAAAGCAGGTATGCGAGTTTCTGGCAACGCGATTGAATGTATTACGACATGTACGTGGAGCACTGGCTGATAGTCAATATAAGCAGAAGGAACAAGCTGATGCTAAAGGCAGAGGTTGTATTGAACGTTATGAGGTCGGAGACCAAGTTCTACTCAATGCTACAAACTTACCTACAAATGTATTGTCCGCTGTCTTCAAGACAAAGTTGCGTCCACGCTTCATTGGACCATTCACGGTCGTCACCAAGAAGGGACTTGCGTATACTCTCAACCTTTCGCGCAAACCGCGCACGCACCCTGTGTTATACGTTGTCTTGCTGAAGCCGTATCGGGATCCGTCCCACGTGAACTTGGAGGTGCTTGCGCCGCGTAAGTTGGCCTTGCCATCGGTGGCTGAATCCATATCAGGATGTCAAGCTGAGCCTTCATCCAAGCTTGGTCTAACTCCAACGCCTGAACACGGGCTCGCATCGCGTTGAGCGCACTACAGGTCTTACCCAATGCCTCAAGGAGACCACTCAGCTCGAAAATCACCTTCTCATGCTCCTCCTTTGGTATACCGACCACCTCCGACGCTGATCGATTAGCAAGAGAACCGCCAGTTCCATGTGGAGCGACTCCTGAAACGTTGTCGTCGTCAAGGTTAATGCCAGTATCTAGTGAAGTGGCGAGGGTACCCAGAGTCGAAAACTCGTGGGAGTTTGAGATACCATTTCGGCAGGATTGCCCATTCGCCTCGGAATTATTTGAACATCGTGGCAAGGGTCGTCCCTCGACCGAGAGCTCTTCTCACCAATAGTTATGGAGGCAGGTGGGTAGTTGGGCACCGCTTGACCAACTCTCACATCAACCGGCACAGCCGGAGCATAGCGTGTGCAAGTTTGAAGCTGGACTCTGGCCTTAAGCTTGGCGTAATTATACCAAATCTTTCGTTATAGACGAACGTCTGCCACATCGGCACTTGCTCTGAGATCTAACAAGATGCTGAGGTGTCGTTTCCGATGCATTCAGCGAGCAAACGCGTTGTCTTCTTCTTCCTGACATTCGCCTGCGAATAGGAGGATGCGTATACCCTTCATCGGTGGAACCGGTGCATCCGGTCTTGCGCGTCAATTCGCAACTTGTATTGACTCTGAGTCGTCAAGTGAGGTTCCAGGTATCTCTCGTGAAGTACCTGTCGACTCGCAACCTCATCGGGAGATGTTGGCTCATCGCCAATGGCCCACGTTGCCAAAGAACGGCCTGTCGTTTGGCGTATACGTTCTTTCACACCGAGTGGAGTGAACAGATAGCCACGTCGACCCTCAAAGGTTGCAGCGAGCTGCATACGGCGCCGGGCGCTCTCCTCTCGTTGGATAGCCAACTGTTGTTGCTCATCGAGCGGATTGGTGATGATTGCATCTCCTACGATGGGTGTTTGATGCGGCGACGGTGGTGCGTTGTCTCCGCCACGCTCGGCAAATGGATTCGGTGCAGTATGAGGCGGTGCCCCTTGCACTGGTGAGTCGGACATTGTCCTCTCTTCACCATGGATATCGGTGTCGCTACCATAGCCCACCTCAACAATAACGCCTAGGTGAGAAGAAAGAGTCGAGGACTCGTCGGGTGGCGATGCCATGGTATTTCGTGTTTGAGAAATGTGAGGCTGAAGCGCACACACACCGTCCTCTTTGAAGAAAGAATTCGACTGACGTTTTGTGGCAACTTCAGTCTGGTGGGGGAGGGTATAACGGGGTTACACGTCGACTGGAAGTCGACATTAGGTGTGGTGCACACAAGGGATGGGATCCCCTTTAAAGTGACATTAGAACACAGTATCAATTGTTGAAGATTCATGTCTATCAATTATTGAATACGAGATCTTTTGAGAGGTTTTATTTAGGACATTAGCGAGTAGGTTAATTGCGTTGTTCTAAGGTGTTCTTTTAGGTTAAAAGAAGAAATAAAGTTCAGTTCCCATTTTGATATAAAAGACACGTGCCTCTCTGAGGCATCTTGCGATCGTCCAAGGAGTTTAGCAACGCCTTGTTAAGGCATCTTCTCCTCGTGTACTCTGTGCTGTGATTATCTGAATCACTCGGTCCCCCTGGCCCAGGGACCGTAAGCTCTCTGAGCTTGTTGACTCTTTGAGTCGGGTTCTCTGAACTAAACCTTAAGCTCTCTGAGCTGTTTGACTCCCTAAATCGGGCTCATTGAACCTTGAGTTGCTCGTTGAGCGTTAAAGTCTTCTTCTGTAACAAGGAGCTGTATAGCTCCTCTACATGGTAACAACCGCTCGTCCGATACAGCTACATCTGCTACTGTTTTGTTTCCAATGACATGTTGGCTGTAGCCACCACCCTAGCTCCACGTCGTGATGTCAGAAGGCAGCAAAAAAAACACGTAGGAGTGTAGAGTCACTTTCTCTTCTCGCTGAGAAGTACAACCTGTAGATTGTTGCCGGAAATGATACGTTTTACAGGATGGGAGGCGTCACTTTTTGTTATGGCGATGCATCTAATACGATGAAGCTGAAGGAGAAAGAAGACAGTGCCGACACTAGCAGCAACGGCGAAAGGGGCCACCATCAACATGGGCAAATAGTGTTATTTCGTACAGCCTGGTATTGCTGTTTCACTTGGCAGGCATTATAACTGCAACAACCCTTGCTTCTATTTTTTTTAAGAGAATTTATCGAAACAAACGGATCGTTCTTGTCGAACAATGTGTATATTGCATGTTGAAAACGGAAAATCGGAAACCTTATGCTTGGAGAACGTTTGCTCTGAAGTAGCGACAGCACCTGTTCAAGCTGCAGGAATCGTGTTGGTACAGGATCTACATGAGTCGATATGCTTCTGATACGCGACACGCTCACTCGTGCAGTTCACAACTTTGATGAGACCTACTCGTGAGTTGCACTGCAGCAAAATGGAAAGAAGCTTCCAGGGCATGCAATCGATCTGTTGGTGTAAATACAATCGTGTCATGCCATCTTATGAGGTTCATACTATCCGGTGTCTACTATGAGCCATTCGTATCCTTCTCTTACCCTTGTGCGCATTCCGTAATCACTTTCTACATTGGACGAACTGCTGATCGACGTATATACTGACAGCGGTCGGCAAGGATATACGAGTCGTGTACATCCGTGCTGTCGCGAGGGGCACAAGTCGACCCACGTTTCGCTTTTTACCACGAAAAGTGCAGTTTAGAGAACGCCCGTGCGTTTTTGGACGAACTGGGTGTATTGAGAACTACCAAATCAAGCGACGTGTAAGAGCTGCTACGCAATAACTGAAAAGAGAGCGTACAGCTGATTTCCACTACTGAACCAACAAACACCATAACTTGCTTTGTACCCCTGCAAACCTAAAAAAGTCAATCGAAAATTACATCTCACTGACACTATGTTTACTTTTTTCCGGGTACCACGATCGTCCATCCGTGGTCGTACACTCGTCGTCGTCCGTCGGACATATTGCTTCTGGCTGTCACCGACATCACCGAATAAATTACTTGCACTTACGTACCACATGCGCTCTCCGCTCTACCGGTATCACCCCCACTCGCTCCAATATACCTCTCGTCCGCATACCGCGATGTCTCATGTGTGTGTGTGGTCCACATCCATCACATCTTCCGCCACACGCGCAATCAAATGGTCGACACGACGCGCCCCGCGGCCTCGTCGGCGGCTCCCCACGCGTCACCCAGTCCGTCCCGCGCCTCGCTGTCACGCGCATCTCCTGCTGCATCGTCTGCTGCGTCGACTGCACCTCGTCTCGTCTCTGGACGTGCCCCACCACGCCCAGGAGCGCCATCTGCGCGACACGCACCCGTCGACTCGACTGGCCCGTCCGTTAGAGCGCCTGTTGTCGCCGTGCCGCGCTGCAGCACGTGGTTTTCCATGGACAAGATCAATCCCATTGAACAGCGCATGCTGCCCGAGTTCTTCAGCGCCTCTCAGGGCTCGAAGACCGCCGAGTTGTACCTCAAGTACCGCAATTATATGGTCCACGCGTCGCGCCAGCAGCCCGACGTGTACCTGACGGCCACGGCCTGTCGCCGGCACTTGGCAGGAGACGCCTGTGCGATCCTCCGCGTGCACGAGTTCCTCACGCACTGGGGACTGATCAATTTCCACGTGCCGCCGCACGCGATGCCGCCAGCCATTCACTCGAACTACGCGCTCCACGCGGTCAGTAATAGTAGTTCTACTGCTGCTGTTGGTGGTGGTGGTGGTAGTGGTGGTGGGTCGTTTCGGGACGGGCCGAGTCCAGTGGCAATGCTCGTAGCGAGTCAAAAGGAGAGTGGACGTCGAATGAACGTTCCGTTGGCGTGTGAAGCGTGTGGCGTGGCGAGACAAGTGGACGATTTGTTTTTTGAGCTCACAAGTGAAGCAAAGAAAAAGTTGACGACAAGTGGGGCAGTGGGGCACGCGTTGAGTGCACTGCATGGGATGAATGGGACTGGCGGCAAAGCAGGTGAAGGCCAAGAAGTGACGGTACGAGGGTTTGCACTGCGACCGGGCAGTGGCATTTGTGAAGCGTGCTACATTCGTGGAGCTTATCCAGAAGGCTACGATGTCTCGGATTTCGTGCTGATGCCTACCGTAGCGAGAAATCTGTCCGCAGCATCGTCGTGGACGCAGGAAGAGAACGATCGACTACTGACGGCTGTGAATAGCAGCACGAAGGCTAATAGGACCAAGAGCGTGCATAAACAGGATGAGGGCAAGGATAGCTGTGATTGGAATTACGTGGCGTCCAAGGTCGGCTCGAAGACAGCAGACGAGTGTTTGTTGCACTTTTTAGAAATGCCCATGCTCAACATGTCGGCGTCGATGGGTGATCGAGAGGCAAGTGTTGGTGACCTAGTGGACTCGATGCGACCGTTTTCTGCTGGAGCAGCTCTGAATGCACCTGTGCTTGATCTGGTTTCTCTCGTCGAACAGGTTGACCCGTTCGTTGCAAAAGCTGCAGCTCACGCTGCGATAGGTGCCATCAAGCGGTTGCACACGATGCCAGCAAAAGTAGCAACGTCGCCACTAGAGGCATCGTTGGCTACGATGAAGGACCAAGCAAAGGGCGATGCAGCTGAAGTCAAGGTAGAGAGCGCTTCGCAAATGTTAGGGTCGTCTACGACCAGTGATGGATGCATTTCTTCGCTTGAGGATGCAGCAGCGGCAGTTGCCAGCAGCGCAGAGGTTGCAGGAATCGGATCGAGCGTCAAAGTAGAGGACACACTATTTGTGGACGGCAATGTGACTATGGAGGATGCCTCGTCGTCAAACACGATTGTCGGGTCCACCTCGAAAACGGAAGATCCCAGCAAGGGCCATGCAGCGCCAGTCTCGAAGGAGATGATTGCGGTCATCGAAGAAGCGGCGAATGCCACGACAGTTGCACTCTTGGCAACGCGGTCGCAAAAGATTGCCGATGACATGGCCAATGGACCTGTGGAGGATCTGGTACAGCAACTTGTGGAGAATCAGTTGCGTCAAATGGAGTTGAAGATGCAGCAGCTAGCTGTATTGGAGCAAACAGTGTATGCCGAGAAGGAGCAGCTCGCCAAAGAGAAGTACGAGTTGTACGTAGATCGGCTCGCCTTCTCTCGCGAAAAGATGAATGGCCGCTTGGCACAGCTTGGGCCCTAGTCTTCACTTGGACTTTGTTATGAGTTTTGAAAAAGGTGGCTTCGCTTGGCAACCTAATGATGGTGAATGACAGGAAGAAGTGTACGACAGCAGCATGTCGATTTGCTATTGATGTCACCTTCGTGGGAAGAACCACAGTCGCGATTGGAGTGTGTGGTGGCCTTGCGCTCTCGGGCCAAAGGTTGGTGAAGCTAGACCATCAGCGACGTGGTAAGCCTGAAGGATAAAAGCTGCGGAGTTGTGTAGTGCCACTTGTGGGTTGACAAGTTTACGAGAAACCGATGAAACGATCACAAGAGGACCGTCAACTGCGTTATGCGAGCACAGGGCAACGAAATAAACGTAGGTAGAATGTTGACCGTGTCACGCCGCACCATTTGTTCCGATCGCAACAGTAAGTTGTGCTTTGCGTAGCTACGTCGCTGTCGAGACTTGAAACGACGTCTACGAGGTGAACGCAATGTGGTCCGTGTCAAAGCGTATGCATAGGGGAAAAGTCGTGCATGCGCTTTCGGTGATCGGCGCTTGCAATGGTGGCACCACCACCTGCTCGCGTAGTTAAAGCTGTGCATCTCATCATCAAAAGCTATCAAATAGATTTGTAGATACTGACAAACGTGTTACGTGACAGGCTGCATCGAGTCGCTGTGACGTCAAGATTAGTCCAACATGCTACGCAGGACGACGCAATCAGATTGAACTGACGCGAATCTATGAGGTGCATGACGTACTACCTGACGCTTATGCTCTGGCAACTCGTCCCAATGCAGCACACACCTGAATACAACAGCTGCCTGGGATCGTGTACTCATGCAATGCTTGTCTGCAGCACCCGTCAACAAAAACAATTTGTAGCTACCAGGCAGAAGAACTGTCAACACACACTGCAAAGCGACTGCGACTGCGATCGGAACGAGTTCCAGTCGGCAGTTGCCCACGTAGCACGTCCGTCGAGACAGCCAAGTTGCACTTCGCTTGTGCGCATCCGGGGCCACTTCCTACACTCGAGTAGCAAGTGCTGCCTGTAATGATGTAGAGCTTGCTCTCCTGTCCATTAATCGTCTTCTGACAGTTGACTGTTGTGGCCACACTGTTCATCCAGACGGCTGACTTCAAGCGCAAGCTCCAGTTGCATCCAATCGTGCAAAACGTGTTATTCTCTGCGTACAGAAGTACCGATATCTCACGAAAGCTCGTGCAACTTCAACAAATCGTCGTCTAATCACGTGCTTAATCCAGTACACGGACAAGCCAACCACAGCGACTGTCGGCACTTTCCCCGTGTGCCTCGCTCGTTTTGTACTGATATAGCAGCTCAAACCGCGAACAACACCATCTCACCTTGTCAACAAGATGTACCGCAACTGCATGCAGCGGCCACCGCTTACCACTTGTACGCATCGATCCCTCACGCCGCAGCCCATTATCTCTTCCACTTCCATCCGTTCATTCACCATCAGCCAGTGCGAGTTATCCCACCCCACCCACCGTCTTCCTCTTCCTCCTCCTCATCAGTAGCTCCATTCGATCCATCCTGTGCACACACATGTCGACCAAATCCGTACTCGTGCTCGATGGCGAGTCCCTTTGCGCCGAAGACCTCCTGACACTGTCGAAAGGTGCGACTTCCATTTCCCTCAGTGACGACGCCTGGACACGCGTGTCAAGCAGTCGCGACGTGGTCGATGCGGTCCTCGAAGACCCCACCCGCGTCGCGTACGGCATCAACACGGGCTTTGGGCTCTTTTCCACGGTCGTGATCGAGCCCGACCAGCTCAAAGTGCTGCAGGCGAATCTCATTCGGTCGCACGCGTCGGGCACAGGGGACCCGTTAACCCCTGCGCAGACGCGCATGCTCCTTGCGCTCCGCATCAATGTACTGGCCAAAGGCCATTCCGGCATCCGCGTCCCCACGCTGCACCAGCTCGTCGACGCGTTCAACGCGTCGTGTTTGTCGCTTGTCCCGAGCAAAGGCACTGTGGGGGCGTCGGGGGACTTGGCCCCGCTCGCGCACTTGGCGCTCGGGTTGCTGGGCGAAGGGCTCATGTGGGACACTACTGACAACAACGACGTTGTAATCCGCGACGCAGCTGAAGTCCTTGCGAAACACGGGTTGCACCCGTTGCAGCTCGAGGCGAAAGAAGGACTCGCGTTGATCAATGGCACGCAACTGATCACGTCCATTGGGGTCGAAGCGCTCGTGCGCGCACAGAACGTCACAAACTGTGCCGACGTGGTCGTTGCACTATCGCTCGAAGTGCTCTGCGGTACGGTGAACGCCTTCCACCCGCGTATCCACGCAGCTCGTCCCCATATTGGCCAAGCGCGCGTGGCGGCACGTGTCCGCACACTGCTGAGTCCCGATGACCCGTCCGAGTTGTTTCGCAGCCACAACTACGTTGGCAAAGTCCAAGACGCCTACTCGCTGCGCTGTGCACCGCAGGTACACGGCATTGTGCACGACACGATCGCCTTTGTGCGGCAAGTGCTGACCGTCGAAATGAACAGCGCGACGGACAACCCCATGGTCTTTACGGGACCGGCAGCCGACGTGGCAGCGGATATCGGATACCCACCAGCAGCAGTAGCTCCGGTGGCATTGAAGGAGATGTCGGTGGACAAGTGCGACGCTGAGTTGCGTTTGAGTGAACCGAAGATCACGGACCTCGAAGACGCCAACCGGGAGATTCAGCGGCTTCGGGCGCTACTGAACGACAACAGCGTGCAGCAGTACGAGACAATGGAGCGCTTCACTGCGGACATGAAGCGCACGTCCGACACGTTCTACCGTGGTGGCGATGGGTTTGTCATCTCAGGAGGTAACTTCCATGGCGAGTACCCGGCCAAGGCGCTGGACTACTTGGCCATTGGCGTCCACGAGATCGCCAGCATCAGTGAACGTCGCATTGAGCGACTGGTGAACCCGACATTGAGTCACTTGCCGGCGTTCCTCGTGCCGGACGGAGGGCTCAATCCTCCGGGTTCCTGATTGCCCACTGCACGGCCGCTGCGCTCGTGTCGGAGAACAAAGTGCTCACTCATCCGTCGTCCGTGGACTCGATCTCGACGAGTGGAGCGAAAGAAGACCACGTGTCCATGGGCGGCTTTGCAGCTCGGAAGGCCCTTACGGTCGTCGAGCACGTCGAGACAGTCGTTGCCATTGAGCTACTGGCGGCCTGCCAAGCGCTCGATCTCCTTCGGCCACTACGGACGACAGCAGTACCCGAAGCTGTCCATGCAGTCGTGCGCACGCGTGTACCGAAACTTGACAAGGACCGCGTCATGAAACCAGACATTGATGCGGTCGTGGACCTCGTGCGCAGTGGAGCGATCTGGCAAGTGGCTGCCCCTTTTTGGGTGAGTGAGTGAAGGCGCTGCATTGAGGTTTTGTGAGGGAGCTGCACGAGACCGACGGACGGGTGAGCGATGGACCGACTGAGTGATTGATGGACTGCCATCCGAAGGTGTGCGTGACGAAGGAGCAGTTGCAGTCGATAGAATAAGACGGTGAGTTGGTAGTCGATCCAGAGGCTCGAAACGTGTGCAGGTACAGTGAAGTACGTCTTTCATTGATTCGACACGCGGTTTTCACTCAATGTCGACGTCGTCGCGATGGTACTAAGAGGAGTTAGGAATAATGCGGCGCGAATATACATGAGATATGGATCGGTATGTGCGTTGATCCTTTTGCTCGGATGCTGGTTGTGGGTTGCAGGATCCTGAGAATGCATCGGAGTATGGCTTTGTTTACCACGTTTACCAATGATTTATATCCTCCATCGGGTACTTCATGATGATTATGCTGGAAGCTGAATAGAGGAGGAGGATATCCCAAGACTTGGATCAGTATGGCGCAAATAGAGTGAACTATGGTCCAGATAGAGCAAAACTACGGCTTGCGTTTCCACGTCCATGATCGTTTCTGTGCCAAAACGTGCCCAGTGGTGTCTGATTTGCAACGATAGCTGGAGCAGTAGTATCTGTTTCAGTAGTATCTACGGCGCGATGTCAAAAAAGCCGCGCACTCAATGCGCCCTAAGTACGTATTCAAGTACCTATTCAGCTGGCTACATCTCTCTGTCTGCCCATCCAATGACGTCCCTCTAACTCTATCACGCCCTAACATAGTGCTTTGAGAGCTCGTCATGATATCTCGTCGTCGAGTGCTTCTACGTGCGTCTCTCAGTCACTATATCTCGACACATGAACAAGTTCTGGATACGGTCTATCGACAATTACTCGAAGTGAACGCAACAGAAGCGTTTCACGTGTCCGAAGCTCAGTCTACAGCGGTCACGATGGC
>CANTFL010000612.1:0-32962 GCA_947650285.1 Hyaloperonospora brassicae
AACCACGATGACCTACTCGATCAGCTGATACGAACGTCGCGATGAGGCAGTACCACGAGCAAGGCGTTGACCGTTTTCCCGGAGCTCGTATTTCACCAGTCAGGATACAATTTACGTGGCCGTCCGCGAGGTAGAAATGACCGCTCGGTGGAGTCAAACTCGCTCGACGCACTGACACGTGGGACAAGCGTCCCACCGTCTGAAGCAGAGCCGAAAGTCTGCATTTTTTTCTTCTCGTTCGGCTGCAGCAAAGGTGGCAGACTGTTGCCGCGCTCTGACATTGCCGCGCGCCACCGCAGACGAGGTGCAGAACACAAACGGGGAGTTCCGATGAATACGCCTCCCCTATTGCTTGCGAGCCTATCTTTCTTGTGCTGCTTCGGTGCCACTATCATCAGTCCGAGGGACGTTTCATGGTATCTACCGCGCTGTCATCAGTGCAAGGGCTGTTTGACGGTATGTGCCGTAGTTTCACCGGTCGTGTTGGACTGGTCAGGTCAACACGACGGGCGACAGACACGACGGAGGTACGGTACCTTATTCGCTGGTCTGTCCACCGCTCCTTCAGCTAGTGCTTTCATTTCTACTTGATGAGATGTAGAAGGTGAAGAAGGCAGTGCCTCGTCGACCGTCATGTTTCGTTGATGGTATCGTGGCATCGGCATCATTGTGTCAATGCTTGCTCAACACCTATGCCATCCGTGTCAGCAATGATCATCAGCACGGGTGAAGCCCAGTTATGTAAACTCCTTCGTCGGTCAGTCGGTCTACCAACTTGGCCGCTCTCTATGGCGTCACTTTACACTTCTGTTGTAGCGTCAAATGCCGTTTCACACATCGAGGAGACTGTGGTGAGACCGGCGAGTCTGCTCGGCAGAGCTTTTGTCATCAACACGTGAGCGGCGGTGGTGGACGTGCCCACAGTCTGACCACAACCTGCTGCTCAGCGTTCTCCCACCTGCACGTAATGCGACGGACTTTTACGCGGATGTTTTTACGGGGAGAGTCTAAATACACCGGGTGCTATTGCTAATACACCGGCGCCTATCCATTAGACACAATAGTTTGATGACAACAGTGGTGACGCAGCCAGTCCATGTCAATTCGAATATTACAGGATAAGCGAAGTAGAAATGCACCCATAACATGATTAGGCCACGATAATTAAAAAAACCTCCGCTGTCCAATGCATGATGATGAGCACTTCATCCGCCTTCACTACTGCTGCTGCCACTGCTACGGTCGTTGATGTTGATACTACTTCTGTCGTCGCTGACAATCATGTTACGCCTCAAGTTGATACTGGCCCTGATCCTGCCGCCGCTGATCTCTCATGGATCTGTGAAGAATCTCCACCGGTCGGGCCTTTTGACAGTCAAAAGATGGTTGTAGGGACTTTGAATCAGTACGCCGTACGCTAAGGCTTTGCCATCAGCGTATCCCGCAGCCGTTTGATAGGTCCCAAGCGCAGTTTCTTTTTACACGTTCGCAGGGAAAACATTATACGGATCCCACAGTCGGCACACATCAATGCGAGATCGCGGGACAAAAAAGGCCGGCTGATCATACGAGCTCGGGATCATGTATGACCAGCACGCTCCAGAAGAAAGTGCCTAGTCAACGCTTTGTGTACACAACTGCCACACCGTTCGCTTCCGTTCTAGCAGCAAGACCATGCTCTCAGCGCTACCGGCGGCGAGACATGCGTCGCTAAATCATGACGATATTGATTCTAAGGTCGTCCAGATGCATCAAGATGGAGCTTCTTCACGTGTATGTGTGCGTGTTGAAGTCATATACAGCAGGTCATTATCTGTTTTCTGTCTGTATGTGATTTACATAGGATACTACCAGTTTAAGAAGGCGGGTATCCTTATAAATGCAAAGGATGTCCGCAACACTGTTCAGAAGGCAAACTGAAAGGCACTTATGGAATCTCACACACGGAAGCTCTGCTGCAGCGCATATAGAACCAAAGGTGGCCTGGCTACGATAAAGATGCATTTCTTTTAAGCTTATCCTGTAATATTCGAATTGACGTGGCCTGGCTGCGTCATTAAACTATTGTCATATAAACTGTAGGTCTAATGGATAGGCGCCGGTGTATTCAGCCATAATGCCCGGTGTATTTAGCCTCTCCCGTTTTTACGTGGTGGTCATCCTTTTCTTCTACAGCGTTTGTAAACGGAAGGGCTTACCATCTGGTCGGTACCGTGGGTATTTACAACCGCACCAATTAATTGAATGCCGGTTCGAATTGACCCTAGAAACGAGCCCAAGATCCTTTCGAAAACGTGCGAGAAAAATAGACGCAATGGTACGGCCCACCACCTGAGAAGGACCCTTTGTACGAACGAGCAGACAACTGCACTGCAATATTAACCTGTCATCTTACGTGAGTCACCTCTCCAAGCGACGTGAACGATCTCTCTATGTGACGTGAATGACCTCTCTAACTAACGTGAATACGTGATTCACGTCACTTACAGAGGTCATTCACGTCGCTCTCCTATCGATGTGGATCACCTCTCGAAGCGGTGCAATGCATATCTCCGACAATGCAATGAACGGAAAGGACTCGAACCTGGTTGGCTTCCAAACTCTGTCCGAATCATCTGGATTTGCCTATGACGTTGCAGTATCAAGCCACGCAAGCGCTACTAGCAAGGACCGATCAGTAGCTGCGAGCGGTTCGGAATGTAAAGTCTCGACCTGGATAGGGTAGGAACGGGTTGGTAGGATGTCTACGTAACCTTTCTGACCGTCAAGAAAGGTAGAAACTTTGTTTCGAAATGGACGGAAAGAAAAGAGAAGGGTCATGAAATAATACATGTACGACGCGCCCGTCTGTCTGTCGATCTGTCTACCTGACTACCTACCTGTCCGCGTGTTCGTTCGTTCTTCTGCCTATCTGCCTGTCCGCTAGCTCGTCCGTTCTTCTGACCATCAGTGTGGCGCGATCGTCTACCACATGATGCAAAGCACTCTTGCCATTCGAAGCTGTACTTGTTCAAAAGAAACTCACCAGACTCTGGCCCTGCCATTGATGACGTACCTGTAACTTACTCATCCGACACGACACAACGAACTATCTTATCCGACACGACGCAACAAACATGGAACACTTGATACACGTATACACATTGTTTTGAGCTCCACAATTACGCATCATATCGATAGTAGAGCATACAGAAATAATGCACGCGGCGCCCTCGCGTTGCCCGGGGACACTGAGTTACCTAAGAAACCCGAATCCCGTGAACCGTGAGTTACCCGGGAACCCCGCGTTGCCCTGGAAGCCCTCGCCGCCTTGCACTCCCGGACTGCCCTGCACTCCCGCGTTACTCGGGGGGCTTCCGTCACCCTGCGCTCCCGCGTTGCCCTGGAAGCCCTCGCCGCCTTGCACTCCCGGACTGCCCTGCACTCCCGCGTTACTCGGGGGGCTTCCGTCACCCTGCGCTCCCGCGTTGCCACGCACCCCCGCGTTGCCTTGTACCAATGCAGCAGCTTTTTGTGCTGCGGTCGCCACGCTTCCGTCCGTTGCGTACATCATGTGCGCCATTGTGTTAGAGCCGCCGCCGCACACCGGGTCGCCCATGTTGCAGAATTCAATCGCCTTGGACGCGTACGTCTGACTCGAACTATCGATCGTCTGACCCGTGAGCTTCAGAGGGTTGCCGAACGTGACGATCGCGCTGATTTTAGGCGCCAAGGTCTCCGGGATGGCTTCTCCAGAACCGAGCATCGTACTGATGCCGAGAGAGATGGATACGACGCTGGCTCCTTGCGAGTACCCACCCAGCACAAAGACGGTGTTGGGGCATGCTTGAGCCACTGACGTGACATGGTTCGTCATGTCAGTGGCGCCAGGACCAGCACTGCTTTGGTCCATCGATGCGAGGTAGTTCACTGCATAGGATGTGACGCTCATGCCGCCGAGGTTGGACGTGATGCCGCTGACGAGGGGCTCGCCACAGATACCGAGACCTTGCATTTCACCACTGCCGCGAGCAAAAACGACGTGGACGTCGGAGCATTGAGCTTGGGCGAGATGGATTGATTCTGCAATGAGTAGGAGAAGAGAACCGATCGTTGTGTAGACCCGAGGGAACTTCATGATCGTGTCGATAGACAGGTAGACCGCCAGATAGACAGGTAGATAGATAGAAGGATCGACAGATAGACACTAGATAGATCCTTCAGCTTGAGCAGGACGTGTGAACTTGAGGAATGAACAAAGTCTGCGTGCAATAGCGCGAAGCGTTTTCACTGTAAAGGTACAACCACGCACTGACGTAGTCGAGTGAATGCGAGAGGGCGCCGCGCACTATTGCCATGTGCCGTAGAAACACACATGGTAGCAATGAGTGGCGTGGTGTACAAACACACACGGTAGCAACGGGTGGCGTGGTGTACAAACACACATGCTGACCGCAACCACGATGACCTACTCGATCAGCTGATACGAACGTCGCGATGAGGCAGTACCACGAGCAAGGCGTTGACCGTTTTCCCGGAGCTCGTATTTCACCAGTCAGGATACAATTTACGTGGCCGTCCGCGAGGTAGAAATGACCGCTCGGTGGAGTCAAACTCGCTCGACGCACTGACACGTGGGACAAGCGTCCCACCGTCTGAAGCAGAGCCGAAAGTCTGCATTTTTTCTTCTCGTTCGGCTGCAGCAAAGGTGGCAGACTGTTGCCGCGCTCTGACATTGCCGCGCGCCACCGCAGACGAGGTGCAGAACACAAACGGGGAGTTCCGATGAATACGCCTCCCCTATTGCTTGCGAGCCTATCTTTCTTGTGCTGCTTCGGTGCCACTATCATCAGTCCGAGGGACGTTTCATGGTATCTACCGCGCTGTCATCAGTGCAAGGGCTGTTTGACGGTATGTGCCGTAGTTTCACCGGTCGTGTTGGACTGGTCAGGTCAACACGACGGGCGACAGACACGACGGAGGTACGGTACCTTATTCGCTGGTCTGTCCACCGCTCGTTCAGCTAGTGCTTTCATTTCTACTTGATGAGATGTAGAAGGTGAAGAAGGCAGTGCCTCGTCGACCGTCATGTTTCGTTGATGGTATCGTGGCATCGGCATCATTGTGTCAATGCTTGCTCAACACCTATGCCATCCGTGTCAGCAATGATCATCAGCACGGGTGAAGCCCAGTTATGTAAACTCCTTCGTCGGTCAGTCGGTCTACCAACTTGGCCGCTCTCTATGGCGTCACTTTACACTTCTGTTGTAGCGTCAAATGCCGTTTCACACATCGAGGAGACTGTGGTGAGACCGGCGAGTCTGCTCGGCAGAGCTTTTGTCATCAACACGTGAGCGGCGGTGGTGGACGTGCCCACAGTCTGACCACAACCTGCTGCTCAGCGTTCTCCCACCTGCACGTAATGCGACGGACTTTTACGCGGATGTTTTTACGGGGAGAGTCTAAATACACCGGGTGCTATTGCTAATACACCGGCGCCTATCCATTAGACACAATAGTTTGATGACAACAGTGGTGACGCAGCCAGTCCATGTCAATTCGAATATTACAGGATAAGCGAAGTAGAAATGCACCCATAACATGATTAGGCCACGATAATTAAAAAAAAACCTCCGCTGTCCAATGCATGATGATGAGCACTTCATCCGCCTTCACTACTGCTGCTGCCACTGCTACGGTCGTTGATGTTGATACTACTTCTGTCGTCGCTGACAATCATGTTACGCCTCAAGTTGATACTGGCCCTGATCCTGCCGCCGCTGATCTCTCATGGATCTGTGAAGAATCTCCACCGGTCGGGCCTTTTGACAGTCAAAAGATGGTTGTAGGGACTTTGAATCAGTACGCCGTACGCTAAGGCTTTGCCATCAGCGTATCCCGCAGCCGTTTGATAGGTCCCAAGCGCAGTTTCTTTTTACACGTTCGCAGGGAAAACATTATACGGATCCCACAGTCGGCACACATCAATGCGAGATCGCGGGACAAAAAAGGCCGGCTGATCATACGAGCTCGGGATCATGTATGACCAGCACGCTCCAGAAGAAAGTGCCTAGTCAACGCTTTGTGTACACAACTGCCACACCGTTCGCTTCCGTTCTAGCAGCAAGACCATGCTCTCAGCGCTACCGGCGGCGAGACATGCGTCGCTAAATCATGACGATATTGATTCTAAGGTCGTCCAGATGCATCAAGATGGAGCTTCTTCACGTGTATGTGTGCGTGTTGAAGTCATATACAGCAGGTCATTATCTGTTTTCTGTCTGTATGTGATTTACATAGGATACTACCAGTTTAAGAAGGCGGGTATCCTTATAAATGCAAAGGATGTCCGCAACACTGTTCAGAAGGCAAACTGAAAGGCACTTATGGAATCTCACACACGGAAGCTCTGCTGCAGCGCATATAGAACCAAAGGTGGCCTGGCTACGATAAAGATGCATTTCTTTTAAGCTTATCCTGTAATATTCGAATTGACGTGGCCTGGCTGCGTCAAAACTATTGTCATATAAACTGTAGGTCTAATGGATAGGCGCCGGTGTATTCAGCCATAATGCCCGGTGTATTTAGCCTCTCCCGTTTTTACGTGGTGGTCATCCTTTTCTTCTACAGCGTTTGTAAACGGAAGGGCTTACCATCTGGTCGGTACCGTGGGTATTTACAACCGCACCAACTAATTGAATACCGGTTCGAATTGGCCCTAGAAACGAGCCCAATATCCTTTCGAAAACGTGCGAGAAAAATAGACGCAATGGTACGGCCCACCACCTGAGAGGACCCTTTGTACGAACGAGCAGACAACTGCACTGCAATATTAACCTGTCATCTTACGTGAGTCACCTCTCCAAGCGACGTGAACGATCTCTCTATGTGACGTGAATGACCTCTCTAACTAACGTGAATACGTGATTCACGTCACTTACAGAGGTCATTCACGTCGCTCTCCTATCGATGTGGATCACCTCTCGAAGCGGTGCAATGCATATCTCCGACAATGCAATGAACGGAAAGGACTCGAACCTGGTTGGCTTCCAAACGCTGTCCGAATCATCTGGATTTGCCCATGACATGGCAGTATCAAGCCACGCAAGCGCTACTAGCAAGGACCGATCAGTAGCTGCGAGCGGTTCGGAATGTAAAGTCTCGACCTGGATAGGGTAGGAACGGGTTGGTAGGATGTCTACGTAACCTTTCTGACCGTCAAGAAAGGTAGAAACTTTGTTTCGAAATGGACGGAAAGAAAAGAGAAGGGTCATGAAATAATACATGTACGACGCGCCCGTCTGTCTGTCGATCTGTCTACCTGACTACCTACCTGTCCGCGTGTTCGTTCGTTCTTCTGCCTATCTGCCTGTCCGCTAGCTCGTCCGTTCTTCTGACCATCAGTGTGGCGCGATCGTCTACCACATGATGCAAAGCACTCTTGCCATTCGAAGCTGTACTTGTTTAAAAGAAACTCACCAGACTCTGGCCCTGCCATTGATGACGTACCTGTAACTTACTCATCCGACACGACACAACGAACTATCTTATCCGACACGACGCAACAAACATGGAACACTTGATACACGTATACACATTGTTTTGAGCTCCACAATTACGCATCATATCGATAGTAGAGCATACAGAAATAATGCACGCGGCGCCCTCGCGTTGCCCGGGGACACTGAGTTACCTAAGAAACCCGAATCCCGTGAACCGTGAGTTACCCGGGAACCCCGCGTTGCCCTGGAAGCCCTCGCCGCCTTGCACTCCCGGACTGCCCTGCACTCCCGCGTTACTCGGGGGGCTTCCGTCACCCTGCGCTCCCGCGTTGCCCTGGAAGCCCTCGCCGCCTTGCACTCCCGGACTGCCCTGCACTCCCGCGTTACTCGGGGGGCTTCCGTCACCCTGCGCTCCCGCGTTGCCACGCACCCCCGCGTTGCCTTGTACCAATGCAGCAGCTTTTTGTGCTGCGGTCGCCACGCTTCCGTCCGTTGCGTACATCATGTGCGCCATTGTGTTAGAGCCGCCGCCGCACACCGGGTCGCCCATGTTGCAGAATTCAATCGCCTTGGACGCGTACGTCTGACTCGAACTATCGATCGTCTGACCCGTGAGCTTCAAAGGGTTGCCGAACGTGACGATCGCGCTGATTTTAGGCGCCAAGGTCTCCGGGATGGCTTCTCCAGAACCGAGCATCGTACTGATGCCGAGAGAGATGGATACGACGCTGGCTCCTTGCGAGTACCCACCCAGCACAAAGACGGTGTTGGGGCATGCTTGAGCCACTGACGTGACATGGTTCGTCATGTCAGTGGCGCCAGGACCAGCACTGCTTTGGTCCATCGATGCGAGGTAGTTCACTGCATAGGATGTGACGCTCATGCCGCCGAGGTTGGACGTGATGCCGCTGACGAGGGGCTCGCCACAGATACCGAGACCTTGCATTTCACCACTGCCGCGAGCAAAAACGACGTGGACGTCGGAGCATTGAGCTTGGGCGAGATGGATTGATTCTGCAATGAGTAGGAGAAGAGAACCGATCGTTGTGTAGACCCGAGGGAACTTCATGATCGTGTCGATAGACAGGTAGATCGCCAGATAGACAGGTAGATAGATAGAAGGATCGACAGATTGACACTAGATAGATCCTTCAGCTTGAGCAGGACGTGTGAACTTGAGGAATGAACAAAGTCTGCGTGCAATAGCGCGAAGCGTTTTCACTGTAAAGGTACAACCACGCACTGACGTAGTCGGGTGAACGCGAGAGGGCGCCACGCACTATTGCCATGTGCCGTAGAAACACACATGGTAGCAATGAGTGGCGTGGTGTGCAAACAAACACGGTAGCAACGGGTGGCGTGGTGTACAAACACACATGCTGGCCGCAACCACGATGACCTACTCGATCAGCTGATACGAACGTCGCGATGAGGCAGTACCACAAGCAAGGCGTTGACCGTTTTCCCGGAGCTCGTATTTCACCAGTCAGGATACAATTTACGTGGCCGTCCGCGAGGTAGAAATGACCGCTCGGTGGAGTCAAACTCGCTCGACGCACTGACACGTGGGACAAGCGTCCCACCGTCTGAAGCAGAGCCGAAAGTCTGCATTTTTTCTTCTCGTCCGGCTGCTGCAAAGGTGGCAGACTGTTGCCGCGCTCTGACATTGCCGCACGCCACCGCAGACGAGGTGCAGAACACAAACGGGGAGTTCCGATGAATACGCCTCCCCTATTGCTTGCGAGCCTATCTTTCTTGTGCTGCTTCGGTGCCACTGTCATCAGTCCGAGGGACGTTTCATGGTACCTACCGCGCTGTCATCAGTGCAAGGGCTGTTTGACGGTATGTGCCGTAGTTTCACCGGTCGTGTTGGACTGGTCAGGTCAACACGACGGGCGACAGACACGACGGAGGTACGGTACCTTATTCGCTGGTCTGTCCACCGCTCGTTCAGCTAGTGCTTTCATTTCTACTTGACGAGATGTAGAAGGTGAAGCAGGCAGTGCCTCGTCGACCGTCATGACCCGTTGATGGTATCGGCATCATTGTGTCAATGCTTGCTCAACACTCATGCCATCCGTATCAGCAATGATCATTAGCACTGGTAAAGCCCAGTTTTGTAAACTCCTTCGTCGGTCAGTCGGTCTACCAACTTGGCCGCTCTCTATGGCGTCACTTTACACTTCTGTTGTGGCGTCAAATGCCGTTTCACACATCGAGGAGACTGTGGTGAGACCGGCGAGTCTGCTCGGCAGAGCTTTTGTCATCAACACGTGAGCGGCGGTGGTGGACGTGCCCACAGTCTGACCACAACCTGCTGCTCAGCGTTCTCCCACCTGCACGTAATGCGACGGACTTTTACGCGGATGTTTTTACGGGGAGAGTCTGAATACACCGGGCGCTATTGCTAATACACCGGCGCCTATCCATTAGACACAATAGTTTGATGACAACAGTGGTGACGCAGCCAGTCCATGTCAATTCGAATATTACAGGATAAGCGAAGTAGAAATGCACCTATAACATGATTAGGCCACGATAATTAAAAAAAACCTCCGCTGTCCAATGCATGATGATGAGCACTTCATCCGCCTTCACTACTGCTGCTGCCACTGCTACGGTCGTCGATGTTGATACTACTTCTGTCGTCGCTGACAATCATGTTACGCCTCAAGTTGATACTGGCCCTGATCCTGCCGCCGCTGATCTCTCATGGATCTGTGAAGAATCTCCACCGGTCGGGCCTTTTGACAGTCAAAAGATAGTTGTAGGGACTTTGAATCAGTACGCCGTACGCTAAGGCTTTGCCATCAGCGTATCCCGCAGCCGTTTGATAGGTCCCAAGCGCAGTTTCTTTTTACACGTTCGCAGGGAAAACATTATACGGATCCCACAGTCGACACACATCAATGCGAGATCGCGGGACAAAAAAGGCCGGCTGATCATACGAGCTCGGGATCATGTATGACCAGCACGCTCCAGAAGAAAGTGCCTAGTCAACGCTTTGTGTACACAACTGCCACACCGTTCGCTTCCGTTCTAGCAGCAAGACCATGCTCTCAGCGCTACCGGCGGCGAGACATGCGTCGCTAAATCATGACGATATTGATTCTAAGGTCGTCCAGATGCATCAAGATGGAGCTTCTTCACGTGTATGTGTGCGTGTTGAAGTCATATACAGCAGGTCATTATCTGTTTTCTGTCTGTATGTGATTTACATAGGATACTACCAGTTTAAGAAGGCGGGTATCCTTATAAATGCAAAGGATGTCCGCAACACTGTTCAGAAGGCAAACTGAAAGGCACTTATGGAATCTCACACACGGAAGCTCTGCTGCAGCGCATATAGAACCAAAGGTGGCCTGGCTACGATAAAGATGCATTTCTTTTAAGCTTATCCTGTAATATTCGAATTGACGTGGCCTGGCTGCGTCAAAACTATTGTCATATAAACTGTAGGTCTAATGGATAGGCGCCGGTGTATTCAGCCATAATGCCCGGTGTATTTAGCCTCTCCCGTTTTTACGTGGTGGTCATCCTTTTCTTCTACAGCGTTTGTAAACGGAAGGGCTTACCATCTGGTCGGTACCGTGGGTATTTACAACCGCACCAATTAATTGAATGCCGGTTCGAATTGACCCTAGAAACGAGCCCAAGATCCTTTCGAAAACGTGCGAGAAAAATAGACGCAATGGTACGGCCCACCACCTGAGAGGACCCTTTGTACGAACGAGCAGACAACTGCACTGCAATATTAACCTATCATCTTACGTGAGTCACCTCTCCAAGCGACGTGAACGACCTCTCTAAGTGACGTGAATGACCTCTCTAACTAACGTGAATACGTGATTCACGTCACTTACAGAGGTCATTCACGTCGCTCTCCTATCGATGTGGATCACCTCTCGAAGCGGTGCAATGCATATCTCCGACAATGCAATGAACGGAAAGGACTCGAACCTGGTTGGCTTCCAAACGCTGTCCGAATCATCTGGATTTGCCCATGACATGGCAGTATCAAGCCACGCAAGCGCTACTAGCAAGGACCGATCAGTAGCTGCGAGCGGTTCGGAATGTAAAGTCTCGACCTGGATAGGGTAGGAACGGGTTGGTAGGATGTCTACGTAACCTTTCTGACCGTCAAGAAAGGTAGAAACTTTGTTTCGAAATGGACGGAAAGAAAAGAGAAGGGTCATGAAATAATACATGTACGACGCGCCCGTCTGTCTGTCGATATGTCTACCTGACTACCTACCTGTCCGCGTGTTCGTTCGTTCTTCTGCCTATCTGCCTGTCCGCTAGCTCGTCCGTTCTTCTGACCATCAGTGTGGCGCGATCGTCTACCACATGATGCAAAGCACTCTTGCCATTCGAAGCTGTACTTGTTTAGAAGAAATTCACCAGACTCTGGCCCTGTCATTGATGACGTACCTGTAACTTACTCATCCGACACGACACAACGAACTATCTTATCCGACACGACGCAACAAACATGGAACACTTGATACACGTATACACATTGTTTTGAGCTCCACAATTACGCATCATATCGATAGTAGAGCATACAGAAATAATGCACGCGGCGCCCTCGCGTTGCCCGGGGACACTGAGTTACCTAAGAAACCCGAATCCCGTGAACCGTGAGTTACCCGCGAACCCCGCGTTGCCCTGGAAGCCCTCGCCGCCTTGCACTCCCGGACTGCCCTGCACTCCCGCGTTACTCGGGGGGCTTCCGTCACCCTGCGCTCCCGCGTTGCCCTGGAAGCCCTCGCCGCCTTGCACTCCCGGACTGCCCTGCACTCCCGCGTTACTCGGGGGGCTTCCGTCACCCTGCGCTCCCGCGTTGCCACGCACCCCCGCGTTGCCTTGTACCAATGCAGCAGCTTTTTGTGCTGCGGTCGCCACGCTTCCGTCCGTTGCGTACATCATGTGCGCCATTGTGTTAGAGCCGCCGCCGCACACCGGGTCGCCCATGTTGCAGAATTCAATCGCCTTGGACGCGTACGTCTGACTCGAACTATCGATCGTCTGACCCGTGAGCTTCAGAGGGTTGCCGAACGTGACGATCGCGCTGATTTTAGGCGCCAAGGTCTCCGGGATGGCTTCTCCAGAACCGAGCATCGTACTGATGCCGAGAGAGATGGATACGACGCTAGCTCCTTGCGAGTACCCACCCAGCACAAAGACGGTGTTGGGGCATGCTTGAGCCACTGACGTGACATGGTTCGTCATGTCAGTGGCGCCAGGACCAGCACTGCTTTGGTCCATCGATGCGAGGTAGTTCACTGCATAGGATGTGACGCTCATGCCACCGAGGTTGGACGTGATGCCGCTGACGAGGGGCTCGCCACAGATACCGAGACCTTGCATTTCACCACTGCCGCGAGCAAAAACGACGTGGACGTCGGAGCATTGAGCTTGGGCGAGATGGATTGATTCTGCAATGAGTAGGAGAAGAGAACCGATCGTTGTGCAGACCCGAGGGAACTTCATGATCGTGTCGATAGACAGGTAGATCGCCAGATAGACAGGTAGATAGATAGAAGGATCGACAGATAGACACTATGTTGTTGTTGTTGAAGGTGAAGTATATTGAGGAACGTTATCGACCAACAATACCCTTCCAGAGAGATTGAACTATCTGGTGTTGCTATCTAGGATGAGTGAAGTCGCTACCGTGTGAGGAGCAGTTCTCCTGGCCACCATTAGCTGTGCTGGCAATGCCCTCTCGCGGGTAGTTTGCATGTTGCGATTATTCGATCCACGGTCGAGTTCGACTGATGTCTCGAGCCAGTGGTTGACGTCGTGCTGTATGTGATGCGTGATGTCCGTATAGATGTTCGTATCTGTCAGATCGTGACCTTGAAGAGTTGTCTTGGTATTCATCGCAGTGTTCGCTGCGACTTCTGCCATCATATTATATTCCCGGATGTGGTGAGCCCAGCTGGCGACTGATACATCGTCAGCCGATGCTCGCACTTGTCGGTACAGTGCGGCTAGGTTCGGCTTGCGAGGTGAGCGATACCCTCGGAGTTGATTAATTACCATTACATTGTCCCCGATGACATGCAACGGTAGTAATTCGCTGTGTTTTGCCTGCCGTAGGCCTTGAATGAGACCATTATATCCAGCCGAATTGTTTGTAGTCGTCCCCACTCCAAGTGATATACTAGCCATCCAGGCGATTGTAGCGGCATGTGTCTGTGGGTGAACACAGACAATGACGGAGCCTGAGCCTCCTGGTCCGGGGTTTCCTCGTGAACCACCATTGAAGAATAGCAAATACAGGTTCGTTGCAAAGGCTGGTTGAGCGTTTAGCAGCAGTATTGGGGTCCCAGTGTGTTGTAGAAGGTCATCTGCCAAAGCTGAGCGCATTCTCGCCAGCACTTGTTCAGATGTACCACCTCCAGGTTGGTTGGTGGAGTTCCTGAAGCATGAGAGCGCTCTACGTAGCCTGGATTGGGCTACCGCATGATGGGTCTCCACTGACAGTGTAGGATCCTCGATGCGTCTGAGCCGCTCCAACCGTATTGTGTGAAAAGTAATCGACACTACAAAGCGCCATAGGAAGCTACGCTAAGTTACCTACCCCAAGCAAACGGGCAACAAGAACATAGCGTGAAGACGATGATACAGACAGTGCGCGTGGATGTCGAAGATTATCTTCAAGCAGACTGAGCAGATATCATTGAGCGATTAGTACATGGGATCAAAAATTTTAGAGAATCTACGAGAAAGAGACTCACCTCTACCTATATCATGGTTGGGACGCGCACTCTACACTGAAGGCCATGACCAAGTCGTTTAAGCAAAAACCGTCCAGCGCAATCGAAGCATTAGACTCAGCAGACCCGGCCATGTGGCGCTGCGAGACTAACCGACAACGAGAGTTAGCGCTCAGGATCGCGAGATAATACCAAGTGAGTGCGAAAGATCGACGAGCAAAAGACAATGAGGTATTTAGTATGGCAGAACGACGAACCTTCCCACGAACTGAACGATCAGACCATACCCAAGAAGCGAGTCAAAAAGACGAATGAGTAGATGCGCCATTCGAGACTAGATTCGACGAAGAGGATTAAGTATGGCTGCTCATTAAGAAAGTGAAGCCTGTAATGAAGAAGAAGATGGCTCATCGATGGCATGGACCGTTCTTCATTAAGCGTCGGGTGTAGAATTTTGCTGCCGAATCAGAGTTACCTGACAGGAGCGGGTATGGATTCTATCCTGTCGTACATGTGTCAGCTTGAAGAAGGTCATGGGTCATGGTGAACGACCTGCAAGGAGGTTGGTAACTGGAATCGCTGAGACCGACCGTTTTGACAAGGAACTCTTACCAGACGACAGTTGTGAGCCAGGTGAAGCTAGCGGGATATACGAAGTAGAAATAATCGTGGACGACGAATTACCACTCTTCGAGCATCAGCAGAGATCAGCGACGTTTCCTGGTGAAGTAAAACGTCTATGATACACCTACATGGAAGCCGTTATCATATCTATCGTGCGGAGATTTATTATACAATTATCTACGGCAGAAGAAGCAAGAGAATTGGTTGATGATGATGCGGGTGGCAGATGAGTGCTAGCCCACGCACCGCTGTGACTAACAACCTTATCTCGGTGATGCCAAGCAGGCAGAGATAAGAGAGAAAGCAACTGCGTCTATATTGCACAAGGTAAATGGAAGAAAAGGACTGAATTGATCAAATGGATTACCCAAAGCGACAAGAGAAAACTCAATGTGTCAAGACTCGACGAGTCAAGCTACCCCCCCTCACGACGGTATTACCAAGGAAATAGGATGTCAGTCACGGTAACTACGGACTCGTCGAATCGCGAAGCTGAGAGTTAAGCGGCTGAGGAGGAGAAAAGCTGCGTGTCAAGACGAATTTAAGGATTTGTGCAGCGGGGATTACAGCCGGAGGAGCGGATTCGTTTGGATTGACGTCCTCGACAATACGAGACATCACATCGCTATCAGCAACACCCGCCGGCACAATACAGGTAATCTGGATGGTGTGGACTGAAGCAAGTGTTGTAGGGGTGCTCCGCCGGCCGAGCCAACCCTTAGACCCGCCAGGGATCAGAGGCATCCAACGCACCGAGCTCGTCAAACAGTCAGGAATATAACGCACTCATTTGTGACTGACGAGCGGGTAGCGGGGCACGGAGGCTCAAATAAATTTCGGGATCGAGAGCAGAATACGGCTGGTCAGGCCTCAACGCGGGGACTGCCTCATTCAGGAAACGGCTTTGTGACTTAACGGCCAGCTGGAAGAGGCCTCCGCGACGCTTGCGAGCGATGGAGTATTCCGACCGAAGCGCGAAAAAGGATACACACGTCAGCAGTCGATCGTGTTGAGTCCAAATCCGGGTGCATTCCCATTAGGACGCTGGACTCTACGATCCGACGACTTTTCTTCCACAAGGCGACGTACTGCTTCGGCCGGGAATCAACAGTCTATTGGCAGTCGACCTTATGACCGAACCCGCGATATCGATCCCAGATGTCACTGAATACGAGCGTCTAGACCGAGCATCACCAAACAAGGTTGAGACGGATTTGAATACGCCCATCACTGCTCGAAGACCAGCCACCGATACGGGAAGAGCCGCGACTACATACTGGCCATGGAGATCCTCCAGGATAATGGTCTACCGAGCGGCAGTAATACGAGCCCAACATCGGGCCGAGCCTGGATGGTAAAACATTATATCCAGAATCTGCCGCATCGCTGGTATATGACGGGGATCGCGTGCCACAGCCTGTGCCGCGCGGGTTCGAAGCACCGCAGGGGCACCCACAGCGAGGGTGACAGTGCCGACGAACATAGGGACGGATGGTACGACAGCTGTTTCAGGCGCGTCACTGTCCCACGAGAAGACACGCTCGATTGACGAGGCGACACCGTCCGAGGCGCAGCTTTAGATACAGTGAAACGGGGTCCAGGTGAAGTTGTCTTCCGTAGATGTTTGGCGGATGTAGACGCAAACGAACGACTTGAAATGAGCTTCTTTGCAGGCTTCACTGGATCCGCAGTTAGGTTAATCGAGCGTTGCGGCGACGAGTTCGCGGGGACGGAAGACGACGCTGGAGGCGACGTAAGAACCGAGACAAACATGGTTTGGGACACAGGAACAAACGTCAGAGAGGTCTACGTGATCGCCACCGCCGATCCAGACTCTGAGGACCAACTCGCCGAGGCCCAGCTGACACAGGTGGGTGACGAACACGACCTCGAGAAGCGCGCGATCTTGCGATGACGCGGTCACGTAGCGAAGCCAATGATACCATACCTGCAGAAGCGGAACCAGTAGTCGACGATCTTGATGTGAGAACCGGTGATACAGTCGTCGAGGTTAAGGACGCAGACGCAGACGCAGTGACTGACGTCGATTGAGACACCGGAAAAACAACTTGTCGAGATCCAGTTGACGCATGTGGAGGAAGAAAACGACCTCGACTTTGAGAAACCCGCGACCTCACGACCGCTGGGTAACTCTGAGTAACCGCTGGGGTAGGCAAGCGGTGGTTCCTAGGGGCTTCGCCGAGCCGGAGAACCCGCCACGATAGTCGAACGTGGGGAGTTGAAAAGCGCAAGTAAGGACGAATCATTAATTCCGCTTACATCCCAAGTCGATGGATTCACTGACGCTAGTGAAGCGGAATGCTACAGTTTCGGCGTCGTCGAAACCGATTTGCTGGACGTAAAGACCAGACTCCACGAGCGAGGTGACGACAACGGTTGGCCGGACGTAGAGACAGGACTTAAAAATGTGAGACTAACGGACTGGTGTAACTGAAGCCGACAGTGCACTTGATGTGCCCTCGGTAGGCATCTTGCCACGAAAAAGGGACGCAGGTGGTGTATATTGCAGGTGAGTGATGTGCGAGCTGGTCGACGGCGACGAAGTTGAGAAGGAAAGCAGGTGTTAGATAGGGATAGAGTCCATCGATGCGAAACGAGTTTCGCTGGGCGAACCCGAATCGACGACCAACCGATCGAGTTTGTCCAAAGAGATAAAACCTGGGAACCTGTCGTCGATCCGAGTTGGATGACGTCGGGAAATCGCTAAGTGAGAAGGCGACACAAGCAATGGTAAAAATAAGGGATATGCGTATTTAAACCCGGAGCTTCGATGCCGTTGATAGCCGCAGAAGTGATACTGGGATCGAGGGGCCACGGAACACGATGATGTCGAATCCTGTTACTCAAGCCGCCAAAAACGCGTCGATGGACGTCAATAAGTCCTCGGGCATTACGTAAGTCGTGGTCATCACCATTACATATGGCCATGGTGGTTTCTTGTAAATGGCATTTATAAATCATCGCGACTCCGTGTATAGCTATTTTTGGGCTCGAGAATCGGCTAGTCGACCAGTAAGGCGAGGGATTTGCGTTCCCGCGCTTGGAGCTCCACTTGCACGCTGTAGATAATCTTTTTCGTCAATTCAAGTCGGTTTGCGCGCTAAGAAGACACTCAAGCGGCTTCCTTTCGAGAGTGAAGATCGATTTCTTCGGTAATTGAATGACACTGGTAGTATTCAGAACAGCTGCTTGCCAAGGAGCAACCTCCACCTGGTTCGTCGTCAGTAAAGCGCAGTTCCTTGGAATCGGCGATCGTGTCTTCCATCAGTAGACGACGTGTGCGCTACTCCGCTCCGACTGCGCAATCACGACGTACAACCGCGCTACCAAGTCCGTTTCGTCGAGAGACACAACGGCATCCCCACTGGCGAGAACGAACAAGTCGGTGAGTGACGTGGCCTGCCGGATGGATTGGCGCGTAGACGCGTCGAGCAGAGGCCGTGTCACCTATAATATTGTGGCAAAGATCCGCCCAGGTCTACCTCACGCTGCTGAGCTTGGTGGTCCATACGTCTCATCGTCCGACGAATTTCAACAATAGTCAAACTTTTAACGCTTACGTACGAGACATCGCCAAGGCAACTTTTTGAAGGCAGGGACACTGGTAACAAGATCACAGAGCGGCGGCATCATCCGGGGTGAGTAAGACGGAGGAAAACCTTGGTGGCCAAGCTGCAACCGTTGCAGACCTACCGCATCTTCAAGTCGATCAGGCGAACTCGGCGAAGCAATGTCACCGAGCAATAAGTCGTCGGCGTCGGGAAGCAGGTCGATAAGTTGACTGGTGACTCCCGAAACGACGGCATTAAAAGCAAGTTAGTCTAGACAGGGCGGAGAATTAGAACCCCACGGATCACAACGGGTCAGTACAGATCTAGAAGCGAGAGAGAAGGATAAAAACGCTCACCATAACGCAAGCAGCGGAATTGACTGGACTGGGCGACGTATCCGGTAACTGAGACTGAGCGGTACGGTTCAACGCATAAGGCAAGGAATTCAAATCTGCACGGACGAGAGAGCAAGCACGACGTTTCACTGCGTACCATGGGTCGTAGAAAGAGGAAAGAGAAGGATCAGTTATGACGACATGTGGAAATATTATAAAATACTGGTCGATAAAATCGCCATTTAGGTTCGTATCGTGACCGGGGTAGTTGTTGTGTAGGGAATTTCCAGACGTGACATTCCCTAATTTTGACTTCATTATAGGAGTAGTGAACCCGACGATAGAAGTCGTAGCACATCGAAGCCGACGAATCAAGGCTTGACGAATGAAAATCAACAATAAAAGGAGAGACAAGCCCGAATTCAACGAGTTAAGACTCACGAGAGGAGACTCGGCGAGAGAAGACTTAGAGAGAGAAGAACCGATGAGCCAAGTCTCGACGAGCCAAGCCGCGATGAGAGAGCAAGATGACGAATGGTCCATCCCACTAGGTATTAGTATATGATGTCGAGGGGGATGAAGGAGGACCACTCAAGCGTCCTTTGCAATCAGTAATAGAATAAGATATAATCAATACAGAGCTGACCGGGCTAATTTTCCAAGTCCAAGACACGTGTACACTTTTGAGGTAAGTCTCTGAGTGGGCCGGATTATGCCTGCTTTCAAGCCTCGAGGAGAATAGCTAGCAGAGGTCTCGATTGGAAGTGCCAAGCGTTAAGTCGCCCCGGGTTGACCATTACTCTCTTCAAGCGAAAAATAGCCTCATCGCTCGGCAAGCCGGTGACCTAGTAATCGGCACCACTTTAAATCTCGTCCCAAGGCAGGCCGGTGAAACAATAGAAAGTACCACTTTAAGACTCGAGAATGGCGGCGAATGGCGAGCCAGTGACCCAGTAGACGACACTGTCCAAAGACTCGTCAAGCGACGAGACGGTGGGTCTTTAACCAAGAACACCTTAAGACTTCCAGTAGGGCTTATACTGCGCACGGTGATCTGTAAAAGCGTGAAAACGCCGGCGTCTAACCATTGGTTCGAGGTCACAGGATCAGAGGAACAAAAAACTGCTGATCTCAGGAGGTCGTATGGAAAGGAGTGTGATTGGTTGGAGGTATTCAGCGAAGCGAGAGCCACAACTGAGCTCGAAGGATCGAACCCGCGGAGGGGATTAACCCGACGTACAAGCCCAACTTCGCCGACTAGCCCGGCAATTGTTGTGTTGTAACGTTGAGACTGTATTGTCACAGATCTGGCTACCTACTATACCACTTAGGTTTCCTTCGTCTCCTGTGGGGTAGAACTGATAGAGTTGTGTTGACATATCTGCTCGCGTCCCTATGGGGCTCCATAATCAGGCTATTAAAGAACGCGCATCTCATTTGAGTGAACTAAGGGACTAGTAATTTACCATCCGTTTACGAACGTGCCTGGAATTCGTTAGACGATGACTTTACACTGTCAAAGGGTGCGTCTCATTGAACTGCTCGACGAGAACGGAAACATCAAACATCAGCTGAGAGCGGGGGCTCCACCTGTTCCGCGAAGGTGAACACCTACGCAACTGGACGAGGTATTTCGTCCTTTTTTCTGATGCGTCACGATGGTTTAAGATGCGCTTCACAAGGAAGCGTAGACCAATATGTGAGTCCACCAAAGCATGTAGAGGAGGAAAAAAAACTCCTCAAATTCGTTCAACTCACCATCTCGACCAGCACTTGATGGTTCGCGACTTCGTTGCATTGCGCGAGGATTTGAATCAAAAGAGGGACAGAAATTACGCTCTGACCGATTCTGTGCTGCGGCACCTCAACGATCGTGAGGCTGATCGGGCAAAGGATCGTGCCAATTGCGCCCTCGCACAGCTTCAGGTCGAGCGGGACGTCTGTTCCTTCGTTATCGAGCTGACGAAAGCTCGCAGGGAGATATCCCAGCTGAGTAGAGAGGCCTTTTGACTACGCTACCCGACCGAACGTCTGGAGCGCGAGCGCAATAATCTGATATAGATTCTTGAACGTGGGGTACATCTTCATCGTCGGAAGAGGGCTCGTACTGACAGTACGGGCGGAGGCGCCCCACGTAAAACATAGAGTGCGTACGTATCCTACGCGGAAGCTTAATCGTATATGCGTTGCCTTTTCGGCGAAACACACGAAGGGGGCCGATGTACTTAAGCAGTATTTATTGCTGCCCACATTCTTCACTAAGTGTCGAGGTAGGTTAATTGTAGAAAGTAGGACTAAATCGCCTTTTTATAAAAACAATTAGCTTTTTCATTCTTGTCAGCGATTCTTTTCTGTTGGTTTACCGCATAAGCCATGAGTTCCTACACGAAATAAACCACTGCTTCTCGAGCCAGCAGAAATTATTCCGCTGACTCGACATTGTTTTGTTCAGTTTTCCTTCTTTGAAGCGAGGAAAGGGCGCTCTCCGCTTTCTATTCATCTTTGAGGGTGTCGTCATCCTCGATAAAATGGTCGTTGGAGATGCTAAGAATACCAGCATCTTTATCTGAATCAATAATATCTATGACACTATTATTGAGATGATCTTCATCTTCGATGTCGACCTGATCGACATCAGCTCAGCATCATACGTGACGACGTTAGCGTCGACACGCGATGAGCAAGAAATAGGACAGTTCTTGCTCGAGCGAGTCTCTACCCCCATAATAAAGAGTCACACTCTAAGAGGGTGAGAAGACGCGGATGGCGTAAGCCATTCACGAAGAACGGTGTGTGCTGGATTAAAGCATGCACCGAATTATTGATGAAGACTCCCACCGTAGGTAGGATTTTGCTCCAACTCAAGAACGAGTCGACGTATCATGAAAGTATCTCTTCGAGGACCAGGTTCGCTCGTTCTGACTGACCATTAGTTTCAAGACGGTAAGATGTGGACATCTTCAAACGCGTTTCAAGAGATCGGTACACGGATTTCCAAAACTATACCGTGAGCCGAGGGTCACGTTCGGACACGAGTTTACGGGGTAACCTGAGAAATCGAAATATCGTGTCGATAAAGACGCGTGCAAAGACTTAGGCCATGATCGACTCGGGTACTGCGCCAAGATGCACCATCTTGTTGGGCCGGTAAACGAACACAGGAATACCATTATTCTTGTGGTCGTATTAGGGGAAACCGAATACGAAGTCCATGAAAACGGACTGGCAGCACTCTTCTAGATCACGTAGAGGCTATAGGAGTGTACGGGGTGAGGGAATAGGCTTCACCTTTTGGACAAACCTCGTAGGCACGATTGTACTTGCGCACAAACTGACAAAGTCGGGACCAGCAAATGTCACGGCTTACCGTAAGGTAAGTCTTTTCCCGACCACGATATTCACTTGTTGAGGCATCGTGACACTCATACATGATGCGCAAGCGCAAATTGTTATGAGCGGGGACAACGGAACGATGCATGGGCGCCGGCAACGGACGTATAGTACAGCAACCCGTTGCGTGTTTTGTATTGATCCGATGAGAAACGGTTCAAAGCCGATAAATCATTCAATGGTTTGCAAGTTGGATCCGCCAGATCATCCGTCAAGCGCAGAAGATCCTTATCTTCTTCTTAGGCCTTTCATACGTCGTCAAGTAAAGTAGACGACGGGACACTGACTGTAAATGCCGCAACATTGGACTTGTCCTCACTGTTGGATTGCGAGCTCGGCTGGAAATCGGGACGGCGCAATAGCGCACCAGCGACGACGTTCAGCCGTACTGGTTCCTACTCCAAGGAGAATTTGTACTTCGCAAAAAAAACAGCCACCTCGCCATTATTTGAGGACGATGTGAACTGTTCGCGGTTGTGCGTAGTGACACATGGTCCGTAAAATGACGAACGGTCTTTCTCCCAAGATATTGACGCGGATATTATCCAGTGCATACTTCATGGAAAGAAGATCTTTGTCATGCACCGGGTAATTACGCTCAGCCGCTTGCAGCTGACGCGATTGATAGCAGACAACGCGCTCCACGCAATCTGCATCAAATTGCATTATCGCACAGCCTAAAGCAAAATCGCTGGCGTCTCATTCCACACGGAATGGTCTGTCCTGATCTACATTTGCCATTATGGGGGATTGCGACAATCTCTGCTTGATCCCTATAAATAAATTCTGACAGACAGCGTTCCACGACCACGTCACATTTTTCTTAAGTAAACAATAATGATGCACAGTCATCTCGGCGTAGTTGCGCGAGTACTTGTGTAAGTACGTTGCAAGCCCAAGGCACTTACGAAGTCCCTTAATATTGACTGGCACTAGCAAGTCGGTAATCGCCATGATCTTTTCGGGATCATGGCGTACGACGTGTTTACCCACGGTGCACCCAAGAAGTGGTATTTCACTGGCCGCGAATATACACTTCTTGAGATTGTCGTACAACTTATGCTTATACATTAGTTAAAGAACCTGACGAACGTGTGTTCTGTGAGCTTCCACGTCCGTCGATTCCTTCGTAGATCAGGTATGGAAGATAATATCGTCGATGTAAATCGGTGCGAAATCTCGCACCGGTCTCATTAGATTTGATACACATCTGTTGTATGTTCCAGGGACATTACTCAGCCCCTGTGGCATCACTAGCCACTCCCACATCATATCGCTGGGGGTTATCACAGCTGTGTACGGAACATCCCGTTCACACATGGGGGGATGATAGAATCTTTCCATCAGATCCACGGACGAGAAGATGATGCTCTTTGACATAGCATCTATGATTACGTCCTTCCTCGGTATCGGCGTCTGAGCCGGTACCACCGCAGCATTCAACTTCTCAAATGCGTGCACTATCCGCCATCCTCCTCTGGCATTTCGCCCACAGCATGTCGGAGAGATGTGGGACAGAGTTGATTCACTCACATTGCCCGCTGCATAGAGATTTAAATAACAAAATGATCGCTATTACATGCTCACAAGGCAGTGGCCACTGCTTCGTGACTCAGTACTTCGAGACAGGTTTGAGCTCAATCTCATGTCGTGTTCCCTATCCTTAGGCAACTCGCATGGTGCTGAGTCCGGGTATACAACCCTAAATAATATCAAATCCTAAATCCAAGAATTTATCTGAAGAGCCTCCCAGGATGAAGACGTGTATCACTCAATACGAGTCTCTTTCGAGGACACTTTCGTTCATTGAAGAGCTGCTGCGAATCCGTTCTTCCTTAGCTAACACTGTTGCCGACCGAATATCGGTCACATAATCATCTTATGTGACGATTATGCATATCTGCTTGATCTTGCTACTACGCAGATCACGCAAGATGCGTTTTGGCTCCTACGTTGCCAATTGCGTTATCTCCAAAGATAACTTCGGACGCGCAATAAGATCAAACGTATAAGCGCATACGCTTGATCTAACATTGAATACGACGTTTAACGTCTCGGTTTCTTCGTCGGAACATGTTTCCACAGACTGCTGAGGGCTTGTCCGCTCAGGATGCTGAGAGCCTAATCTTTCAGAAAGTAATTCTTGAGCAATTACTTCCTCAAGCACGTAGGCTCATTCCCTCAACGTCTTCTGAACGTGCCTATCTAACCACATTAAGGTACTAATCCTTAAAGGTCGACTCTTCAGTTAACCTAGGATTACTGCGCTGCCGTTTTCTACACAAACAATTTGTTCTTTATAGGATTTTCTTTGCCAGGCACGCATCCATTTTCCGGTCCACTCCACTTATTCTTTTGTTGGAACTTTTGCGCTGCCTGTACTTTTATACAGCCGCCGAAAGCTTGCTCCACAGTGTAGTGATCAACTAAACCTAAGCCTTGTGCAGTCGTGCTAACGCCCGTACCGCAAGTGAGACCATCGCACTCACTCGCGGTACACCACAATCCTGTAGACACTCCTAGGCGTTCACCAGATGGCCATCTGATGAACAAGCGGTAGATATCATCACGGATCGATGCTGACAGCTCACCCTTGGCTCGTACTTTCTGAACCGAGTCAATCCCATCATGACATCAAATTTGTCATCCAGATCCAGTACGAGGAAATCTCATCGTACTGTTCGCCCTCTCACGTGTAGTGGATTTATATTACACGTTTCTTATCGGTTATTAATGCCCCAGCGGAAAGGCGCACATGCATTTTCGTTTGCGGGATGTAGCGCTCAGCGAACTTGAGTCTTCTAGAGTCAAGTGTCTGGCGACGAACACAAAAATTCAATGCCCCACAGTCAAACTAGGGCTAGAAGTGACAAGTCCTTTCTCACTTGCAACTTCAAGGTGATGAGTGATATCTCATTACCAAGTGCAGAGCCACACATTACTTGTGTATCTGGAGCAACTTTCGTCAAGAGATTTGCAAATTATCTTAAGGCTGATGGATCAGTACTGACCCCGTCCATTTTTTGACGGTCTGCTTCGCTGTTGCGATATCACAACAGTGCTGGACCCACGCCCATTGCCCTTTCTGGCGAATGATCGACCATTCAGCTCAGTACTGCTAGGTACTGGGCGAGGGGCAATGCACTCGTAAGCGTAGTGTCCTAACTATTGGCAGTGATTGCACTTCTGCAATCGCGTGTTGTTCGAAGAGAGAGGTATCTCGCTCACAACATTACATAGGTTCATTGTCTCTGGACCTCCAGTCTCTTTTCGTCTAGGTGGACGATAAGAGATCGAGCTAGCGTGAGTCTGTCTCAGGCTTAAGGCCTCGTGTTCCACTGCGAGCCTTTCATGAACACAGTGATCAACGGGTGTCCATGTACCGGGTTAGCATTTATTCTACTCGCAAGGAGTTGTATACGTTGAGCGTAAGAGTGCATGTCACGCTTACCCTGCTTGATTATAAGGAGCTCTGATCGAACCCTGAACTCAGCCCGTGGCGGCTCTGACGCCGTTTGAGCAGGGTTTTTTTAAGGATTCAAGCGACTCAAAAGCATATAAGTCGTTATTCTCGAGCCCTAGCGTCCAAGTCTTGGCACGTCCCACCCAGTGGGTTTGAGAAAATGTGAGTTCATCTTCTCATCGTCGGTGCAACGTACCTTTATGGCTCTGTCTAATTCGATAAACCATAACAACAGGGAATTTACCTTGATTCTTCTGTACTTGGAGATATCAACCTTCAAGGTTTCGGGAAGACGCGTATGTGTCGTTTCACACATAGAAGCGTTGAATTGTAGCTATCTCAACAGCTCTATCTTTTATGAACCGAGTTCTCTAAACTGCTCGGCCTGTTGAGAGCCCTGTTGGTGAAGCGAGGCTAGTTTCTCCCTTTGGGAAACAAGTTCATTTTGAATGACCTTGGATTTAACGAATTGTTGTAGGTCCCTGTCAAGAGAATTTAACATAGTGTAATGGCGGTTTCGCCGATGGTAAGACTCATACGTTCTACCGCATCCCAATCGATGCTACTCAAATGGCTAAAGCATTCACGCGTGGCGTGAAAGTTTTCTCTTCATCTAGCACGTTTATGTTAGATGAGATGGTCGTGGTCGTTCGACGGACTATAAAGTGCTACCAGTCGTAACGGTGCAAGCTCTTACCATATGATTGATAAGACACTGTGTTGACTAAACACAAGGCTGCGTACTTCCCCACGTCACGTACACGTGGCGTCCGGAAGTGCGAGGAAAAAAACAGAGCTAGAAATCTCGTACACAAGGCGTGAGGAAGCGCTAGGAAAAAAATTAAAGCTAGATATCTCGTACATGTGGCGTGAGGAAGCGCGAAAAAGAAAACGAAGCTAGAAATCTCTGTTTAAGGAAAAAAGAACCTTTATTTAATATATATATGTTTTATTTAGTAAACCTTCTTTGACTTGGTGTAAATAAATTAATTTACAATTTCCTATGCGGTTATCTTGCTCACCACCCTTTTGCTCGCGTCCAGCAGCGATTAGTGCTTAATTTAATAATTAAACCGTGTACATCAACCATTACGTGGAGCACCCACAAATATTACACTCGGGGATAACATTCCGTCAACATCACCTCTCCTCCAGTAATGTTATTTGAATATTACCGAAAATAGATAAAATTCCAAAATTGATACATTCGTATCAATTTTTATGTAACGGGCTCACTCCGGTATATAATTGGCGGATCGCTGAGCTAACTCTTTGAGTAATTTTTTATGTAGTGATAGCTAGCTAGTATACCTTCCTCGCTGAGCTTTCACGGCTGTCAAACGATGAATAAAGGCAAAATCATCGATTGCGCTGGTATTTTTCCTTTTTTTCAATGTATGTAGAGGTAATATGTGGAAGTTGGGAAATACATACACGTGGCTCTAGGAGATGCATTGACAGAAGATGAGCAATCGGGTGATAGCACGCTGCCGTCAGAAACTATATACTGAGATATGGCAAAGCAGAGTGACGACCGGATATGTAACTAATATATATATTTGAGAGTAGGTAATATAGAATATCAGTACAGTGGACATCATATTTAGTGTCCGCGACATCAATCTATGTGTAGTACCCTTCGAGTCCAAGCATATAATATTGTGTCCATGCCATAATTATAGTGTGACACTAATTTGTGTGCGGTAAATTTAGTACCCACGACACTATTTGAAGCAAATTCAGAATCAGTGTCTGCGCCATTGTGTATCAAAGTGGGTACCAAGTACAATATAGATACTTAACTTAAAATGGTGGATATTAAGCCGAGGGTACCTCCGCAAATTTTGTGGGCACTAGTTTAGTTCTTTAATGCGAGCGACCTATAGTGTAGTCAGGGGGAAGGGGGAGCATGAGGCTGTGTAAAATTTGCTCTGCAGTAGTGCGACAATAAAATTGTTTTGGTTCTATTTTGTGCAGAAGCATCATTTGATATACTTAATTACAATTTGACCAACGTTTTTGTATGGAGAAATTGATAATCCTTGATAGACCAATTATATTTTGGATAATCCAAGAATGCCAATGCACTGTACATTTTGATTATTTCGAATTTCGCACGAAATTCCTTCACAATTTCTTGGAGTTGGGAAGGCAATTGCTCAATACGCCATTTTCCGTCCACGTCAAGCGACAGATCGCAGGAAATCATGGCCTTGCTGGTGTAAGAAATTCCGTTTTTGTCGCTCTTCGTGTAAATTCCTGTACAGTATCAGCCTGCATTGTCGAAAGTGTGACTTACCCGGATTCTTGAGCTTTACTGACCAGCTTTCATCACTGCAAATCTTGTCAGGCCACTCATTTTTTGTTAAATAACTCAAGTTTGTTGACGTTCCACTAACGCTACCAAATACACTTCAGCTTGGCGATGACGAAAAATTCTGCTGGTTTGCATAAATCGGTAGAGTTCGCTGGAAAAAATGAGTCTTGCGTTTAAATTGGCCACTTTTTCAAAACACTGCTCGTTCTTCAGGTGGCCACCACAGTTGTCGAGATAAGCGAAAATATTTCGCCCCTTTTTTATTCACACAAATTGCTCTCCTTTCAGTTAAATACTACCGGGAAACTTGCTGATCCATCCATCTTGTTGGTCCTGTCCGATATTAGACACCACCAATGTTGTCCGTAATACCCCTCCCGAATTGGATGCGATGCGCTAATGTTCGTAAAAAATTCATTTGCGGACGCACACGAGCTGATGGACCTCCACTAAGGCAAACAATCATTGTCATCCCTAATCCTCCAGACACGACTTCTGCGTACTTGATCGACGTTTCCCCATCAAAGCCGAGAGTTCTGCCCGTGTCGAAATCGATAACAAAGTGTGTTTCGTCGATGTTCTCGATGCAATCTTCGTTTAAAGCACCACCCTCAAAACCAAATTTGAGCTCACCGAGGTGCCTGGTGACTGCAGCTCGAATCTCGTGTATTTTATCGGGCAACACTTGTTTCTTGCCGGTTGGGTACGGAGCACGATCTTGTTCTTCTCCATGATTGTCTGGATCAACTGTGAAGTGTTTTATTCTTATGCAAAACACCGTTTTCATCCCGACTGTGCTCGGTGTACATTTCTTTTGACTCGGTCACAATTTGGACTGAAACTTGGCGCAGAAAAGGCGAGCTACCCTAAAGCCCGACCTTGCGCAGTCGACCAAAATCAGACAGGACACGTGGGTACATCCACGTCACCCAGTGACTCGCATTTCTACCACGTCCGCTCAGAGCCTTGACAACAGATAAGCTGACGGCCGTTCTGCATAAATTTTAACACCGTTACAGATCATCGAGGCAAATGCAGCAAACTCTCGCGCGCCTTCCACCACCTAGCGGCCTTTCTTAAATCGGACTGGTGCGATAACGAGTTAAATACATCGGCGATGGCATCCACAGTGGTTGCAAACAGTGAATTGGTGCCGTCGGCGAACTTGGATTCCATCTAGCGCACAACGCGCTGTCTGATGTGAATAGTGCTTACAGATTGGCGCGCCTTTTTCCACTTTGGAGCGGCTAATCGGTTACTCTTCGCATCATTGCTAGACGCACTGGCGCAGTTGCTGCCTTCTACAACATCAGAGGCCTGATGATGGGCGGCGTTATTTTGTTCGTAGCAAGCTGTACCGAAAGCCGCGATTATTAGAGAGGCATAGTCAATAATCGCTGCAGTCTGGAGCTGCTCGCAGGATGAACACAGCACAGGCTGGCCAAATCCTTCGTCGCCTTGTGGCATGCCACACCATAGATGCATATGTGACATACGTATCGGGCATGCGTGTACAGAGCCGACGTCCTCGTGGCAGCCTTCACACGGCAGCTTGCTCATTGCGCTTTGAATCTCAAGTTTTCCAAACACAGTTTCAGGACACTAATTTTGGGTGTCACTATTTTGAGATTTGGCGAGTGTGTTCTTTACACGTGAATCAGTGTCTAGGACACTAATTGCGGTGCGAATCTAATTATAAACGGACTCTAAATACGGTGAGCACTGTAGTAAATAGACTCCATTTTTTTCTCTTATACACGTTTACGCTTCAAAGACTTCGACTGCACTGTACCATCCAGGCGCGATATGGAAGGGTATAAATATTTTGACTAAGCGAGAAGGACCACGAACTATCTTTCCGTGAACACAACATGGCGCTTAAATAATGCTATATACAGCAACAAGGGCATAAAAAAGTAGTCAGCTTCATATTGACTGCTAAACTTAACGTCAAACAGCTACAGCTAGGCGTCGAGGGCCACTTCAGTTGCTCTTCCCGACCTAGAAACAGTGAATAAATCTCGCAATACTTCAGTGTCGATATGGACGGTGGCCAACCGGCAGAAAATATTAGCATTTCGTGATATAGGGTATCAAATACCATGTAAGCTTCCATTAACGTGTATAACAAAATACTTGCGAGTGCGACAGCGAAATGAACGAAATTGTGGCGAGTTATATCACCTCTCCATGTGCGTTTTCTAATGTAATTGTAACGATACATTCCTGATGATCAAAATGGCTATAAGCAGAAACACATATAATGACATGAAATTGTGCTTCCAAGTATTCTATGACCACAGGCAAAAAGGCTAGCCGTAGTTGTTTGATTAGATTTTGTATGTCACTAAGAGCATCATACTCTTGGATAGAATGAAAGTGGTTTTCTCTGATCAGGCCATCATTAAGCATCACATAAGGCTTATTCTATCTCCATAACGAATAATGTTTACATTGTTCACAGCGCTTGCAGTCGAAAGCGCTACATGACATACCTTTTAAGATCAATTGCGAGCACAATGCGCACTTTTATAGACCTTGTTCGGAGTGTATACCCTTGAAACTGTCTTAAACGTTTTACTGTTTTAATGTAAGTGTTATCCTATCTCGCGGAACCCACATACGTTTGTGTTTTCTTTTTAATTGTATTTCGCTTATACATATACGAAACGAAAATGTGTACGCTAGATCGAATACCACATCTTTTGTAGCCAATAAAAACCTTGTCGAGCTAAAAGGCTTTGACCTGTAACCACTATATTCTCATGCCGAGGCTCTATTGACTCATCCATGACATCAGATCTACAAGCCGAATATGCAATGATCAACAATTTGATCGCGCGAGATTCACTGACCATCATTACTCTCGTAGAGGTTTAATTACTCGAGAGCATACACCAGCTACATAGTAAGATGTGTAGTTTGTAAATTTACCGATACTATGTAGCTCCGATAAGCGGAATCGCGTCCACAAGCAGAAACTGTTCAAACTTTAGTGTGCCTCCAAGCTTACCATTCAAGGATACGCTCTTTGAGGAACGTCGTTAAAAAGTTGGCTGAATGAAACCGGCCGTCCCTTGAAAGCGGGTTTGCATAGTTAAAGAGCTTGCTCATTTCCGCTTTATTATGACTCGCACCCGACAAATTCAGTCCTCAAATGCTTCTACTATCCAATGATATGTATAAATATTAACGTGTATGGGTCATATGTATGATTGAGTCAAGTTACAAGATCAGGGTGCGTCTCTAACGAAAAACAATGAAAATTAGATGTGAACAAAGAGCGATAAATGGCTACTTACAACGTGTGTAATCTTGCTCAAATATTACATAGGTGTCTGAACGAGTAGATATGAACCGTGAAGTGTCTGTTGAATGCAGCGACATTTAGTACGAAATGGTCTTATCACGAACTATGACTAATATGATATGTTTAGAGGATAATCACATTAAGGTGATTCGATCATGTTTGCCATATATGACGATGAAAGTTCTGAAGAGTCTCAGTCAATATATTTTTGATGCGACTGGGACCTTTTATGCTGCTCTGACCTGCCGGTTTGCAAGGAGCGCTTTCCAATATATGAATTGTATGGACTATTCAATCATCTGATAACCTTGTGTACAGTCGTTGCACTTTACCAAGGTCTTTTCGGCTACGAGAGATGCAAATCTGGCTTGAGATTTATAATTGGTATATTTGGCTGTTACAGGGAACAAAGTACTCGGCAAAACGGTAGACATGAACAAATTGCGTTATAATCACCACAAATGTGCTATTTACGCGTATCATTATCCAATGCCTAAACATATAGACTTTTTATGTTCTGCTCAGGCTTGAAGATCAATCCCACCATATTTTGTGTCGAAGTTGACAGTAAGTGTTTTGGACCTCTTGATCCTTCCATCGCCCTTGTATACCTCTTTGTTTCGGTGACTCCCGCCTTATCGAATGTAATGTGTTGAAAATCAGTATATATACCAGCAATCAACAAAGCCCTGCATATTTTCAAGTTCATCTAGAACCCTGGTGTAGCTTCACTAGTTTATCTAAAAAACTCTTTTGCTCGAAGAGGCGAGCGCTTGTCACTTGTTTAGGGAATTGGATCCAACTGTTTGATCTGCACCGCAGGTACTACCGATATCATATCAACATATTTTTTCCTTTAAAGAGCATTATACGGGCTACAATCTGTGCTCTAACGAAATGGGTTCTAAACCCTTTATCGACATCATCTCTTACTGCGTAACGTAGTGGAACGGAATGTTGCTGATGATTCAAAGTATTGACGAAACATATATCTTACAATCACAGCTCCTTATGTAAGGCTTGCTATGTTATGATTGGCTGTCACGTAGTTTACACGATTTATTGCCAAGAAGCATCGTACCAGATAGTCTAGCTGAAACGTGGAGCGCGAGACAGGGTAAAGGAGAACAAAAAGACCGTCATGACGTCTACGGGGCGAATGAAATACTCAGCAGAAGACCTGGAAGCCGCTGCGCGCGCGTATACCGCGGGCGCCAAGAACACCGCGTTTGTAACGAATATCCTGGCATTCCGGAGCGAACGATTTGGCATCGAGCAAACCTTTTAAAAATGATCGTAGCGCTACGAAAGTCTGGGCCTCAACTAATACTAAGAGAAAACATGGAGGGGTTATCTTCGTGACTGGGTGGTCGGAATGCAGAAGAATGGCCTGGTATATAATCGTGAGGCATTGCTGGCGAATGTAAACGTCATATACCGGGCCAAGTACAATGCGACGCGGAGCACCGGCTTCCTTACGATACGATGGGTATCATGCTTCTTTAAGCGTCATCCGGATTTGTCGCTTCGCGACAGTCAGTTTATTAAGCGTGTATGGAACGAAGCAAGCATTGAAGGTCAATCGCAATTCTTCGACGAGTATTTGAAGCACATCATCGGGCGCAATGCAAGACTGAATCAAATGTTTGACATGGATGAGACGATGATATTCGAGAAGAGCAAACAGACGAAGGTGATCGTGGTGAAGGGCTCGTAAAACGTGTGGAGGAGGTCCGCACATTGCA
>CANTFL010000613.1:0-26813 GCA_947650285.1 Hyaloperonospora brassicae
AATTTTGTGAGATCGACTTCACCACATCATCCTTAATGTTGCTGCTTAAAAGTTCACCGGCATAAAAAGAATTCCTAATCGTGCACTGGTGACGACGAAATGAGACATTAATTCGCATATACTATGCTCACGGCTTCTTCCTTCGGGGCTTAATGACTCAATTTGAGTTTCGTAGCTATCTAAATTTAGGCCATTTCAAAACTACTCGAACGCATGACCATCATTTTTCGTCTTCTTTCTTGGTAATTGTACTGTCGGTATTCTTCATCTTGCGCTGCCATGCATTAAAGTCTTTCTTTTTCAATACGTAGACAGCGTATGCCTATAGGACTAAACATTCAATAGGACTGATATATAATGTAGAGGTGTCAAAAATTTGCATGCCATTTAGTTCATTGAATATTGTAGGTCGATTAATGCTTGTATATTTGTAAAATTTGCCATTAGTCTTCGTGAAATAACCCAATTTCCGAAGGCACCCGACCTTCCCACATCCTGTAAAATCATCAACTGCGCTGATAGAAAGGGTACATTAGTCGCACAACTTCGAAAATAAATTTCTTAAATTTCGGCGGAAATTAAATTGTCATCTATAAATGACCGTCGCCCCAGTGTTGAGTGACCCGACTGTGCATATAGTTCTCCATTTTTAACAATTAATTTGACATGTCTGTTTTGAAGCCTGAAAAATTTCGCTATAACATAATGAGCATTAAGACAAATCGCTTGTATATTTGACGCGCTTTCTTGATTTTAAATAGCATGTGTAGCATTTCACATTATTTTTTTCGGGGAGACAAAAGCCACAAATTATCTTACTCTTTCAGTAAGCTGGCTACATTTAACAACTTGCTATGTCCAGAGAGTCAGATCATAGTATTCTATTCAAGTTGATCAGGAAATTAAACAAATCGGGCATCGGGTTGACCATAGCTTATGTGCATGTGTTCAGCAGCCGATAGGCGATACATTGTCTGGTGTCTACCCGGTTTCTTCACATTAATCACCAATGGGCTGGTCCAGTACGAATCATAGGATTTAATAATCATTTTAATAGGAGTAATTGATCATGTGAGCTAACTTATTCATATTTGCAGGTACACTATCCTTTCGCGTTGCGTAATAGTCTTCGCATACCCACCTCGATGTCACATATAGCTTCTATGGCAGCCGGTAAATAAAACGTTACCCTTTCTTCATAATAAATGTCGCTTCTTCCATATAATCTGTCGCATCCGTTCCACCTCTTTCGAATTGTAATCATCCGTGTCAGGAATCTGCAAGCTTACGATAAAATATTCTTAGGGAGAGACCTTTCTTCGTTACAATTGTCCATATCTATAATTTATCTCTTCTTCGACATTCTGTCCACCCTTAACGAGGACACTTAGTCATTTGCATGTAGAATATTATCCGTTCTAACTTCCTCAACGTCGTCTGCGGCATCGACCGGTAAGATATCATTCGGCACACTTCGCTTTCAAGGGTCTCTTCCCATACACAACTTAAAATCGCGCTACTGTCCTTCCTCTCGTACGACTATCGGTGCGAAACGTTCGCCACCGGGACCGGGTCCTTGGACGCTGCAAAAAACATGACGGAATCTAAAACCATGATTTGTCCATCAGCAGTCTCTCAACCTTTTCCATGAGGTCGAATCAAGCGTCAATCTGGTCGGTGATCGCTATATCCGCTAGACTTATCCTCTCAGAGTATCTTGAAGAATTCACTGAGACGAACCCTTGTGGTATGAATAATAATCCATGTCAAGCCGCATATCCACGAAATAATCACTACATACAATGTCTTTGTGTAAGAAATGGCGTTGACCGCTTAAAACATAAAGTCTTCTTTTATTATTCACAGGTTAAATTATGACCCTTCGTCCTCCTCTTGTATACTACATATATTAATGTTTTGATCTCGACCTTTTCAGAGTTGTCTCCACACACACTTGAGGTAAGAAAATGTATTGGGTTGTTCCGATATAATTAGATCGCTGACCAACCGGTGATCGGCAATATTGAGGTCGTCGAATACGAGCTCGTCGAAGCAAATGTCGTCAAAAATATAGAGCGAAGTGAAGAATGCGAAAAGATTGACGAAGATCTATAACATATAGTTTTATTACCTCAAAAAATAAAATTAACAGAGAAATAAACAATGGTTCGGCGATAGCAAAAGAGATACAACAAGACAGAGCCGAATATTTAAGTCAAAGACACTTGTACACTTGAGGAAAGTCCCTGCGTGGGCTAGATTATGACTGCCGTCGAACCTCGAGAGGCATAGCTTATAGTGATATCGACTGATAGTACCAAGAGTTAAGGAAGGCCCGAGTTGGGCAGCGCTCGCTACAAAAAAGAAGAAGTCTCGTCGTCGACGAGACAGTAAACTTTAGTAAAGGGACCGTTGAGAGTCTCGTCAACGGCGAGCTGGAGAGCCTTAAGAGAAGGCCTTGTCTCTAAAGACTTGTCTGAGTGACAAGCCGGTGTGACTCAGCCGTGGTGACCGTAATGCTTCTAGTCAGGCGGAAACTGCGTCTGGTGACCTGTAAAAACGCGTGAGCGTCGGCTTCCATCGAATGATGTAAAGTCACATATAGTGGAAGGGTTAATAGCGACTGAGCTCAGGCAGGCTTCTGTAGAATTGATTGTAAGGAATCAGTTAGGCGAGAGCTACAACTGATCCCCGAAGGCGAGAACTTCGGGGGGGGTATAACTGTTACGTTCTAGCCCGTTGCGCCGGCGAATCCGGCGATTGTGTTTGCACGGTAAGTCCGCTGTATTGCAATTTCACAAACTACAATACAGCAACTAATGCCGCGACCCGGAATTTTATGCTGGCATTTTTTAATAGATACCAAGAAATCAACTACGAGCGATATATTCATCCATTCATCCAATGCAAGCAAAAGGGCCCCAACGACCGCCGGACGATTGTTGCACGCTAGTTCGAGTTTAGCAAAAGCGAGTAACACCGACGCGGAAGCAGACGTAAAGCGCGAATGTTGGCTCGACGATTTATAAAGGGAGACCATAGGTTAGAAGATTGTGGGAGATGAATCGGGTACGACGTTTACGGAGTATATAAAAGAGATGAGGAGCAGCATGTGCTGCATGCAAAAAGGGTGAGCCTTACCTAAGTCGTTAAGGACCGCGTAAAACCGAAATACGCGAGGGGTATCGTTGATGGCCTGATGATTGATGAAGAACCGTTTTCTGCGGCTCTGTGGACGACCACGATGTAGATTGTTACGCCAAAGACGTTATATTTCTCCATAGGATTGAGAAAGAAAAAAAGAAGAGCAAGTGATATAACCTATTTGACATTGATGGGTTTTTCAAGCGAAATGGAAAGATCTCAATTTTGGTGCTAACATGAACAATGTTGATTTAAAGATGGGGGCACTCGCTATTATTACCTTCAACAATTTGCGGAAGATGGGGTAAAAGTGTAATGCCACGCTGTACCCCAAGTTTGCAGCGTCAAAATTTCGTTCGGAATCGACTTAAAAAGAGAAAAAGAAATGGTGACCCGAACTAAGGGAAGAGTTCGGCATAGAATCAAGACCAAGCGTCAAGTAGACGACGCGTCACCAGCAAGCAAACCGTATAGTGTACGAAGAGAAAGCGTTAATTCCAGCACGTACGGAGACAAATGCGAAAGCGATCGAAAATTATGCCCTGAAGGACCAGCAATAGGTATTCCAAATTTAATTGAAACATGAGGTATTCTCTCGAGTCAAAGAGAGCCCTATTTTAAATACGGACAAGCTGTCCGCAAATCCGACGCCACCCTCCATGAAGCTAGGATGATATGCGCGCAACAACGATGTATCAAATGCGTACGACGACAATGTTGATACAGATTGGAAGATGAAGCATTGGAAGAAGATTTCGACGACTCAAAGAAACCACAGGTTGAGGTTCGACAGGTCAATTAGCGAATGAGAACAAGAGTTCGAGATACGAACGCCTACTCCGATAAACAAGATATTCAAATTCGAAGGTAAACGCTATGGGTCGGACTAAGACCTCGAGTGGATTAAGCGATTTACCAATTATATGAGGAGGAAGTTCAAATCTCAGTACGAATATTGCGAGCCAATTTCACTTCGTCATGGAAAGGCAGTTTAAAGCTGAAAGGTGATTTTTGGAAGAAAACGCATAGTACGTGAAAGATACTGAGCACGGTGTTCTCGGAGTAACAGTGCTCTCATTACTATTAGCCGGCGAGGTTCGGTACTATTGTGCGAAACGCAAGCAGTTAAACCATGTGTGCGACTCCCTCTTCGACGGATTGGATATGCGCTGTCGGCGCATATATAATACGAGAACGGAGGGGCGGATTTAAAAGATCATGTAAAGTAGTTCTTGCGTAACTGTGAAGACGGCAAACTGATGGAGTTCATCTGCCCACAATGACTAGATGACATACAGCTAGAAAAAATACATCATTAATCATCTTTATCTAGGCGAGAAACGCAAGAAGCAGCGAGAACGGATAAGCAACAACCAAAATCCGAACACAGTCGTCACGACTCCCGAATAAGTCGACGAAGTGAAAGTCAGAACGATATTAACCGTCGATTTAAACGTCGATGCGACCACAGGGGTAATGATCAACGATTCAAGTTACTGTACAAGCGTGACAAACAAAGTTTAGTTTGTCGTTATAACAACCTACCGTGCGAAGATCTGAAGGGACGATAAATTATTGAATCAAGCCGTCTTTTTTCCTTATCTACTGCAACCACGAGCAATCTACGAGCAGCAATCGAGGAGCTTCATGCGAGACAAACAGCCAACCGGTACGACTCGCTTATTGAAGAGAGCCATGACGATTATTCGGGCGATTACGAGTCGAAGTCTGGATTCGATTACTTAGACGCGGGAAGAAAGGCGACCAAAATATCTTAAAAAACGACCATGATGTATCAAGGAGGTCTGACTCCCACTCGATGAGTCGCGCTTACATAGCAAACAAGCGGAATGACCGATACGACCAGCGAAAGCAGATCAACAGGCGCCGTCGTCATTCTATATTTAACAACGACGAGCTTAGGGACCCCGTGGGGCCTGCGGAGCAACACGCGTCTACTAAAAATCACCAGATTTGTCCGGTCGTCAGTGGATTAGTTTACTGTGGTCTAGAGGTCATTTGGATCTGTGGCAATACGGTCTCAATATACAACACAAAAATCACCGAGCTAGTCGGTGCAGTTGGGCTTGTACGTTGGGTAATTACCCTTCGCAATTCGCCCGTTCGGGTTCAGTTGTGGCTCCCGCATAGCTGAGAACCTCCATCCACTCACGCCCTTTTCCAGACTGACTGAGTTCAGAAGCTTTCGTTCCTTCAATACTGTGACTACGCATCAATGGGTAGTCGTCGGCGTTTTCACGCTTTTACAGGTCACCGGGCGCGGTATACTCCCGACTAGAAGACGTACGTTGTCGTTGATTAAAGCCCACTATCTCGTTGCTCGAAGAGTCTTTAGACTGTACCGTCTACTGCGTCACTGGCTCGCCGGTCGACGAAACTTCAAAGCGGTACCGTCTTCCGGGTCATCGGCTCGCCGTGCGAAGAACCTTAACAATGTACCGTCTACTGCGTCACTGCCTCGTCGGGCGACGAGACTTGAAGCGATGCCGTCTTCTGGGTTACCGGCTTACCGTGCGACGAGACTGATCTTTTCCTGGAAGCGAGCAATACCCACCCCGGGCTGACCTAACGCTTGGCGCTTTTAATCGAGACCTTTACGCTATATGCTCTTCGGGGCTCGACAGCAGACACAATCCAAACATACGCATTGAATTATATCAAAAGTGTACACATGTCTTGGACTTGGAAAAGTCTGCTCTGTATTGATTATCTCCTATTCTCTCCCTGATTTAAAAAGGAATCTTGATTGGTTCTCCTTCATCCTCCTCGTCGTCGTATACAAATTCCTAGTGAGATGGACTAGTCATCATCTTGCTCTCTCCCCGACTTTTCCCTCGTCGAGTCTCGGACTGTCGAGTCTTGTCTCGTCGAGTCTTGTTTCTTCGAGTCTTGGCTCGTGCAGGCTTGGCTCTTCGATTTTCCCCTCGTGGAGGATTCTCGCGTCGAGTCTTTAACGTCGCCTTTGGTGCCATCGGATTCCCTCGTCAAATTCACCATTCCTAATATCAAGTCAATAGTAGAGAGAACCAGGTTTATAAATATATACATCAGAACTGACCCGGTCGTATTAGGCATCTAAATGACATGTGTATCGACCAGTATTTCTTTGTCTCTCCACGAATCGTCCTGCTTAATCTTGCTACTCCGTCTTTCGCCGACCTATGGTACGCAGTGACTCGTCGTGCTTCCTCTCTCGTTTACAGCAAGATTGGCGTCCTTTCCTTCTGCGTTATACCGTATCGTTCAGGTTCAGTCATCGGGTACGTCGCCTAGTCCAGTCAATATGCATCTTGCGTGATGGTGACAGTGGTTATACTTCTCACTGACCTCTAACTTCGTCCTGCCCCTTGTGATCCGTGATGTTCTCATGCTATGCTCTGTTCCAGACAAACTTGTCCTCCATTAGTGTCGGTCCGGGAGACACCAGTCAGCTTATTGACTTGCTTCCTAATGACGCCGACTTATCTCTCGATGGCGTTTCTTCGTTAATTTCGCCTGATCGACTTAAAGCCTTGGTAGGTCTGCAATAATTGCGACCTGTCAACAATAATATCTGTCGTTTGAATCGTCCGATAGGATGCCGTCACTTAGATCTCCGTGTTTGCAAGCGTCTTCGCCTTCCATAGGTCGCCTTGGCGATGTCTCGTACGTCGACGGTGAAATTTCGGCCACTGCTGCTGATCTCTGTAGGACTCCATGTCGCATGGATCACCTAGATAAGCTGCTTGAGGTATACCTGTTGCGAGTCTTTTCCATTCTGTTGGAGACACCACGTCACCTTTTATGCTTCAACGCGTCGTTCCATCCGGCAGGCCACGTCACTCGACGTCTTGGTCGTCCACACCAGTGAGGATGCCGTTGTGCCTCTAGCTTAAACGGACCCGGTAGGTTGGTTGTGGGTCGCGCTTGTGCAGTCGGGCGGAAGTAGCGCAGCCCGTCGCGACGCATGGAAGCTGAGATTGCAGATTTCGTAGATCTGCGCACTCAACTGAATACGAACCAGGTGGAGGCAGCTACTGGGCAAGCGGCTACGTTGGAGTCCACCGAAGTCATCGAGTTAAATAAAAAAGCAATCCTTCCTTTCGAGACCGAAGCCGTTCGAGTGTCCGTTCAGCAAGCGGACCGACTTTCATCGGCGATGAAGACTATCTCCAGCTTGCAAGTGGCAATCCAAGCGCGCGACCGTGAAATTTCTTGTCGTACTGGTTGACTCGCCGAGTCACGAGCCCAGCGAACAGTATCCACGTAGTCGCGACAGCGTATTACCGCCAATTGGAAAATTTAACCATGTATATGTGCAATGACGGTGATAACGCCATATGTGCTGCCCACGGACTCATTGACATCCAGCGCCGCGTGATCGTCGGCTTGTGGAACAGGCTTCGGCATTATCGTGTTCCGTAGCCCCTTGATCCCAGTATCAATACTGCGATAATCACCGGCATCGACGCTTCGGGCTTGAATATGCGTGAGCTTAATTTTAACTCTCGCTTGTTTCGTCTTCTCGCTCAGAGGTTTCCTGACGTCATCTCACTCGACTCGATGGCGAATTTTCAAGCGTTATCACTTCGAATCGACTCGATCGGTTCGTCGTCGAATGATGTTTTGCCCAGCGAAGCTCTTTCTGAGTTAATGGACTGTGTTTCAATCGAACGCCCGCTGGTACTCTCGTCCTTACTGCCGTCGGTTGACGCACGTATCATTTACCTACCGCATTCGTCAACTGCGTCATCCTCGCGCGGCAGGATGTCTATGAAGAGCACATCGAGTGCGCCTTCGTCTCCAACGATAACAATCCAGTCGTCTTACTCGACAAGTCCGTTTTAGACGTCTGACCGACAGTTGTCGTCTTTTCGCTCGTCGATTCCGGTCTCTACGTCCGGCCAACCGTTTTCGACGACGCAATAACTTACGCCTCTTGCTTACAGGTCTTCGGGTGATCGTTTAGCGCAGGCTGTAAGCGGGGATACTGTTTCGTCTTTGCCGTCGCCTGCCACCTCTCCACGTTCGACGATTGCGACGGCCTCTCAAGCTCGGCGAAGTACCCGGAACCGTCGCTTGCCTCTCCCAGCGTTTTTACAGCGTAATCTGGCGGTCATGCGGTTGCTTGTTCCTCGATATCGCAGTGGTGATAGACCTCCAACTGCATCAACTGGAGCTTCACTTTTTATTTTCCTGGTATTTGGATCGATGTCAATGACTGCGTCTGCGTCCTTACCATCGAATCTTTTTTCACCAATTCTCAAATCAAGATCGTTGACTTCTCGGCCCGATCCTGCAGGTATGGGCTCATTGACTTTTCCATGTCTACCTGTCGTTGCAAGATCAAGCTTCTTGAGGTCGAGGTCGTTTTCGTCGACCACTTGGGTAAGCTGGATCTCGACAATTCGGTCCTAAAGTTTCTGGGTTGGCGTCTGTAACCACGTCGGTCGTGTTATAGTCTGTTCCTGACTACCAGACCGTAGTCATTTGGGCTCCTCCGTCGCTTCCAGCGTCGTCTTCCGTACCCTCGACCTCATTGCCGCCTAGTGTAGTTGACACTACCACACATCCAGTGAAGCCGGCACAGAAGCGCATGTCAAGTCGTTCTTCCGCGTCTACACGTCAAACTTCACCGAAAGACACTTTCACCTGGACCTCGATCCAGAGTGCCTCTTGCTGCTTCTCGGAATGTATCGACTCGTCGATCAAGCACAGTTCTCCTATGATCAATGAAGTGCCTGATATTGCCGTCGCATCTGCTATCCCCACGTCATTGATGTTGGAACTGCCCTCCCTGCTGTGTATACCTAACGATACTTCGTACCGGCGCGGCTCAGGCAGTGGCACGTAGTTCTAGTCATACGTCAGCGATGCGGCAGAGTGTGGACATCGCGTTTTATCACCCAAGTTCGGCTCGGTGTTGGGCACAAATAACTGTCGCTCGGTCGCCTCTCCGCTTGGAGGATCTCCATAGACGACATGTTGTCGCGGTTACTTCCGTATCGGTGGCTGCTATTCGAGCGATGATGGACGTATTCAATTTGTCTCATCTAGTCCAGGTTACTCTCGGTTCTTTCCCGGACTCGCCTTTGTTTGTGGCTGCGGCTCGGCTTCATGAAGCTTGTGCTAGATTATCGTCTTTCAACCTGTATCTTTTGACGTGCAGTATTATGGATGTTGTCTAGGACGTCTGGAGTTGTAACCGCGGGTTCGGTCGTGAAGTTGATCGCGATGATTCTGTTGAATCTGCGATCGAAGGCGTACGTCGCCTTGTGGGACTTAGGTCATTGAACCGTCGAGTATAGAGTCTTGATGGGGATACATCCAGACTTTGACTCAACCAGGTCGACTGCTGATGTGGTCACCCTGATTGCGCGCGAGGCGGAATATTTCGCTGCTCGCAAGCGTTGCGGAGACCTTCCCCAGCTAGTCTTGAAGTCGCTAAACCGTTTTTTGAACGAGGCAGTCTCTTTAAGGACGCCTGACGGACCGGCACCTTCTCTCGATCCCGAGTTCTATTTCGAGCCATCTGTGTCACACTACCCACTCGTGAGCCACGAATGGTTTCATTCAAGTCTTGACTGGTTTGCCGAGCTCGTTGTGTGGGATACTTTTGAGCTATGAAGGGTCGAGTGGTTGTCTAGTCCGAAGGAGCACCTGTAAAACACTTGCTTCAGGTCACACCATCCTGAGTATTCTGTATTTGTGCCGGTGGGAGTTGCTGAGAGCGATGAGGTGTCTTGTTTTGTCGATGACTTCTGTCCAAACGAATCCGATCCTCCTGCTGTGAGCTCCGCTGCACCCAGTCCTGCGAATCGTCGTGACACGCGGATTTAGGCCATTTCGGTCGCCTAGTGTTCTACTTCGCGACCCGACGAGTCTGTGATGACCTACACTGACATCTACGACGAGTTGCCTTTTGTCGAGTCTTCCCTCGTCGAGTCTTCCTTCGTCGAGTCTTACCTCGTCAAGTCTTCCCTCGTCGAGTCTTCCCTCGTCGAGTCTTTGGGCAATTCTATTAGTAATTTAGTATCTTTCTTTCATTTACGTTATGCATTATACCTGTAGTTGCTTTCGCTCTCATCTTTGCCTTCACGTCATCACAGAGATAATATTGTTGGTGTCTCGAATGGCGCATCTCCTCCTTCATCTTGTTGTCTTGCTTCTTGAGAATAATCTGGTCTTCTCGTTTATAGAATAATTCGTCGTTCCGCCGGGCTTAATCCCTATTATGATCTTTTGCTTGTCGAGCTTTCTCACTCACTTGGGTTTCCTTCGCAAGCCTGAGCGTTACCTCTCGTTGCAGGATAAACTCGCGTTGCCACGTGACCGGGTCTGCTATGCTTACCCCTTGTCGTAATCCGGATGGTGTTCGCGAACCGTCTCGGTCATGGCTATCAGTGTTGGTTGGTAAATCAGCAGACTTGAACTCAACTTCTTCTGCTCACGACGCGCGTTCCCTCCCTCTTTTCCGGGCAAATGTTTTTTGCTTCCCCGGCGGCTTTAGGCACGCGTTTTTTAAGAACATTGAAGACCCATCTTGGATTATTGGCCATGGTCGAGAAGCCCGATACCGGAAGATCTGGTCCGGATCGTTCAAGCTCTCACACTCAACTCAACTGCTAAGGTAGCAGCAACAACGGTAAAGGAAAAGAATTTTGATTACAACATCGCGAAATGGCTCAAGTTGTTAGAAGACCTGGACTAAGAATCCAAGACACGACCGAGCAAGATCAAAGCGATGCACAAGGCAGATCGGCCCGTTTCATTTTGGCGAAAGGCACGACCTATCTGTTACACTGCGCACTTCTGGCACGATCGGCCGATCCCAAGACCAGATTGGACCGATCCCAAGACAAGATCGACGCAAGACTATTATTTGCTGAGTGAAGATTTCCGCACAGCGGATACCCAGATCCTGTAGACGAATCGGGATCGATGGGATTCAAGTTCAAGACCGCGACTACTATTAAATATAGATCGCCGTGACTCAAGACCAAGATCGCAGAACCCCGTTCGTGGTGTGAAGATTTCCGCGCCAAAAGCGAACTATCAACCCCAAACTCTCGGCGAGACCGGCATCTCACAAGGCCGTAACAAAGAGCTGAAGCCAGCCCAACCGACGGGTACACATGGTGAGCACAAGGCTATACAACAAGGCACGGTTTGGAGTACCCCTTCCGTGAGTCGGTAAGTCTGGGCAAGTGAAAGATAGACCCTCACACATGTTTTTTTGTGACATCGACTTCACCACATCAAGACTAGATAGATTCACACGATCGCAAGACTAGATCAGATTCACACGATCGAAAGACTAGATTAAATTTAGACTATCGCAAGACTAGATCGTATCCGCTCAATCGCAAGACTAAATAATCTTCACACGATCTCGATATGACAATATTTTAGCAACCGGTCAAGTTGGTGGAGGATGAAGACAAGATGTCAGAACGGCTTGAAGATTGGCAAGTGGAACTTTTATAGTAAGAATATCACTGGGAGGAGGTAAACAAACTATTGTCCAGCGGGTTAGTGCTAAAGATCAAGGACTTTTGGAGAAAGAATATCACTGGAAGGAGGTAAACAAACTATTGTCCAGCGGGTTAGTGCTAAAGATCAAGATCTTGAAGTCACAACTGATAGGTTCGTGACGAGTATTAACATCAATTCATGTATCACTTTCGAACCAGTTGAAAGCGATCCGTGGTCTCATTCAGCTGCTACAAGACGCGGGATACATAAATGGATCTTTCGACGCGCAGACACTATTCAAATGAGATGTAAAACAAGTGACAACTGCGAATAGATCGTTACGTGCGAAGCTAACTGTATTGTAGAAATGTGACCTTTCGTTACCAGTATCGGATTAAGCCAACCGGTGACGGCAATGCAAACGTCAGAGACTACGTGCCGGCGAATCAAGCATCGTCGAATCATGTGTCAGAGACTCATAGTCAGCGACTCAAGTGTAAGCGAATCGAATGTCGGCGACTGAAGTATCGGCAAGCCAAGTGTCGGCTACTCGAGTGTTGGCGAGCTACTTTAATGAGCAGAATGGTAAAAGATTGAACGATAGACTCATCACTTTGTTCGTATACGAACTAGGGAAGGACAGGGAGCCATTTAAATCGGCTCTGCGATATATCAAAAGGGATAAACTAATACAGTGCCGTATTTTCTAAGTACAAGACACGCTTACACTTAAGGAAAGTTTCTGCGTGGGCTAGATTATATCACCTGTCGAACATCGAGAGGCATAGTTAGCGACAGGTAGCGCCAAGAATTTAGGAAGGCTAGAATCGAGCAGCGCTTGCTACTAGCAAAAGAAGAAGTCTCGTCGTCGCCCAGCCGGTAAACCTCATCAAAGAGACCGTTGTGCATCTCCTTAACGACGATCCGAAGAGACTAAAGGTGACGTTTTTTTCCAAAGACTTGTCTGAGTGACGAGCCGGCAGGCCTCAGTCGAGGGCACCGTAAATCTTCTAGTCGGGCGGACACTGCGCCGGTGATCTGTGGAAGCGCGTACTGCGTTGGCTTTCATCCTTTAATGTGAGGTCACAGCAAGAGAGAGATTTAGAATCTGTTGAACTCTGGTAGGCTACTGGACGATTGGTCATAAGCAATCATGTAGGCAAAAGCCACAACTTAACCCAAAAGGGCGAACTGGGTAGGAATTTATCCGAACGTACAAGCCCGTGTCGCCAGATTAACTCGTCGATTGTTGTCTTTGTACGTTGAGACTATGAATGTACTAATTTGACTAACTACTATACCACAGTAAAATCAGCCTTGAGGATATTCCATCTTTAGATGCTTTGTTTGAGCAATAGGAAATGTCTGATGGTAAATTCAGTCAGGTTTTATTGCAGACGCCTTACAACGTTGTGGTAATTCACCCTGATTCTGAGCTAATTCTGTTATCAATCATGGATGATTTTTTCCTCGAATACACATATATGGTGATTGGTGCCCGTATTGGATCTGCGATCCGTCGAGAATGTATGAAAATCTTCTTATTTTTGGATAAAAATTTTAAGGACGTGGTGTGAAGCGACTTGCCGTTCGTTTTGCCTCCAGATATGAATTTTGACATGAGGTAAATTTTCTTCCTGTGACCAAGTACTGTGTTACACGGCAGTGGTCTTCGCCAAAGAAAAAGTGTGACGTCATTGACGACTTCTTACGTGCTAAGCAAGCGGCTTAAATGGCCCGGTAGAAAACATCTCCCCATTCTACGCCCTTCTTTTGTATTGAAAAGCGGAATGGTAAGTGGCACATTGCTCATACATACAATTAGCTAAATACAGCCACCATACCGTTTCAGACACTTTGTTCTACAAAGGACTGCTTTTGGACGTTATTTTAAAAGTATCAGGCTCAGTGCACGTGATCTAGTCAATAGTTTTCACCAATTAATCGTGCGAGCCGGCGATATCCTGATAAAGGCGGTCAAAACATTAAGCGTAATACTTTGGGAGTGGCTTGTAATGCCTAATAGATATCCAATGCATCGAGTTCATACAGTTGCCATGTGACAAAATTGTTTAAACCACATCAAGGCTATGCAGAGACGTACTTTTATGACATTTCTGTCCACAGTTGTGGTATGGACGGTCGGTCAGATGTGGATAATCATGCTGGTCATCTACCACCAGCGCTTGAGTGCATGCGCACGAATGATGTGTGCTCGGATTCATTTTGATGCATCTTCGGCGCGAAAAAACCCACTAATAGCGTGCTTCATTGAAAAGCGAGGCCATATAGCAGAATCTGCTAAGGTCAACAACATAGTTGACTGGCCGTTTCAGAAGGTCCAAAAGGACCGATGCAAATGGCTCGGCCTCGCCAAATACTTGCACAAGTACAGTGCGAATAATGCAGACATGACTCAGTCATATTTTAATTTCCTTAAGAGGATAATTGGATGGTGCTGGATAGTGGCACAATACGATAATTTTTAAAGCTGTTAAAGCAAGTCTCCTTCAGGCCCCGGTCATGGATCTGCCGGACCCTGCGTAGCATTGTAGTGTCGTCTGTGACACTTATTAATTTTGCCATTGGCTGTGCATTATTGCAAGATAGTCCGGATATTAATGAGTGTGCTGTAGTGAATGAGTCTATCCTGCTGATGCTACAAAAATTAATTAGCTAGCTCATGACAAAACATGGCTCGATATGAAATATGCTATTGTCATAATTCAGAGTCGATCTACTCGGTTTTAAGACTTCTGTGATCTGACCCGATCATGAGTCGCTACGCACTGCGACGCAGTCGCCTTATACCCCTCAGAGAAGAACGACTTGACTTTCTTTTTTTGCGGAGTAGATATTCCAGGTAAAGTACAAGCCGGGAGACAGAACCGGCGGGCCGATGCGTTATCGCGCAGTCCTGACTATGAGCTTGCTCACGTAACATCTCTGCCGTCGTCCTTTTCGGAATTGAATCGCGCGGCCTATGTGCGTTCTGATAAATGTGTGGCTCAGCTTCTTACTCTTGATAGCGAAGGCTTTAAGACCCCCGATATAGATCTGTCAGAATTATTACGTGAAAAACTGATGTGATATTACATCGATCGAAGTCTTTTGTGCTACTGCTCCAATGTTGAAAATTCTCCTCGTTTCTTGGATCTATACGATAAAAATATTATGTATCGTATACTTTCGAGTCGAATGATACGCGTTGAGCAGCCATCTAAGTCAGGAGAATATCGATAGCTCTGTTGTTGAAACGTGTAGGTGAACTAAACTCTACAACCAGCTAGTAAATATGTGTGTATGTGTGTATGTGCGAAACGTATCAACTGGTCACACCCTCATTCCATACGGCTGTGCCACTTGCCAGTTTACCCATACCCTCGGGGTTATGGGAATCCATTAGTTTGATCTTTGTTCGGCCTACCGAAAAGGTCGGAAAACAACAATGACATCGTGGTTTTTGTTGACCGGTAAAGCAAGATAGACCACTTGACGGCTGTGCCAGACACCATAGATGGTGGAGGTACTGCCACGCTGTTTATCGACTGATTTTTTCGACAGCACAATTTGTTTGTGGCAATTGTCTCTGACCGAGACCCTCGGTTCACTAGGTAGTGTTGGAAGCCCAGCTTCAAGGTGCTCTACACGTGATGGACATGTTTAAAGCGGAGATCCACAAAACGATGGTAAAACCGAGCGAATGAATTGCGTCGTCGGTGACATCTTTCGCAGTGTTTGCGCTAATACGCCAAAACGTTCGAGCTCGATTATCCCTGTCATTGCGAATTTTGTTAAATATCGACATTTATGCCTTCAGCGGCTACAACCCGTTATATGTGAATGGCATCACACACAATCTCGCCATTTATTACCGCTACCAATCCGTGGTTCAGATTCTGATGAGGGAGAGATGCCCGAGCGGCTTGATAAAATCAACCCCATACTGTTTAAAACTAGTGAACGAGTTTTTTGTACTCAAATTAATGTCTTACTACATGTTCGTGACGCAATGAATGAAAGCCAGGACGAAAAAATGCAGTAAGAAGATGCCAAAGTAAAAGGTTGTGCTAAAGTTATGAGGTCGGAGACCAAGTATTACAAAATGCCAAAAGCTACCTATATATGTATATTACTCCATTTTCATAACGAACTTGTGTCCACGCTGCATCGGGCCGTTCACAGTCTTTACCAGTGTGGGCATTGCTTACACGCTAAACCTTCAGCGAAAGTTGTGCAAACAATACGTGGTTTTCTTTGTCTCGCTTAAGCCGTATTGAGACCCTTCCTTCCTTATTCTTGAGGCGCTTGAGCCACCAAAGGTGGCTGTGCCACGAATCTCTGCTTCCGCATCCGAATGTTGAACTGTTCTATAAAACGAAGTTGACCTTCATTCAGGGCTAAATGTCGATTTCCAATTGAATCCAAGCAATCCACTTGCTCGCGAATATGCTGCGCCTCGTGCTTTAAATCTTCAGTCACTTGACTTGATACGCATGGGATGCCACGGAAGTGTCAACCTCCTCCATTCTGCTCGATGGGCAAGTAACTGGCACTTCGATGTAGAGATACTATTGAAAAAACGTCGTTGCAAAGTCCAGAACCACTACTCATTGAAGTGGCGCAAATATTTTGAGTAATCGAACTCGTGGGGATTTATGCTTTTGCTACGACAAGACCGTACCTACTCCGTTGACGTTTTTATGCGCCGCTCACGGTGTTGTTTGGGACAAAAAATGCTTCTTGACAGAAGTGGTGTGACTAAGCGAATTACTGGTCAGCGCTTGGTCGGAATTCGTGTATACCGGCGTAGCCGAAGTTTTATCGCGAACGAGTGCATAACTGGCCTTTGGACTTGAGTTTGGCGTATTCATACCGAAGCTTTCAATATAGAAGAACATGTGTCACGATAGCACATGAATTCAGAGCCATAATTACTGATAAGGCTGCTGAGGTGTCTAATTCGATACAACCACCAATATAATTGGCTGGCATGCTTCTTATGTAATTCACCTGCGTACAAAAGTATTGGTACGCCCTTAATCTGTTAGATCAAGGCGCGACGTGTTTTGCGTCTAATGTGATCCTTGTATTTACTTCGTGTGGTCAAATAAGGTTCGAGAAACCTTGCATTTAGTGCCTGTGGAAAGGCGATGTAGTCGAACGAAGTAGCATCCAAGCCGACGGCCCAGGTCGACAGAGTAGGCTAATCGTTCGACAGAGGCATTCTTCCGCGCCGGGTGTTGTAAACAAGACGCGATGGCTTTGAAAGACTCTATCCGCCTGTGCACGGTGCATAGCGTTCTACTCTTACTGAAAAATCAGCTTTTGTCCTGTAGTAAGCGGGCTGGTGAGAGAGAGAAAAGGTTTGAGGTAGATTCAGGTACGCGTACGATCCACTATATCCGTCTTTGTTATCCACTCTCCGGTGATGTGTAATCGTACCGCCTCTGCTCAGGTGTCTATCCACATAACCCTTCGGCCGGTGCCGATGCTTTTCCGCTCGACTACCAAAGTCGGTTAAATTGGGTTGGTAATGGTAGTATACCCCGGATCCGATTAATGATCTGCGCCGCTAGCGCGATGGATTTGGCACATCTATAGATTGAATTTGGTGCTGGATAGTCTCGTGACTGAGGGCTCAGTGGGTTGAACACTGTTTCTTCTTCGACATGGACACTGCTTCCATTTTTCACCTCATCATCGAGATTGAGGTTAGAGGAAAGAATCGCGGATTCGTCGTGTTGCGAAGCCATGATGTTTCGTGCTGTCAGATACCTTGAGCTTAAGCGCGCACACGTTGACCTCTTCGAGGAGAGAATTCATTTGACGTTTTGTGGTATTGTCAGTCTGGTGGGGAGGGTGCGGCGAAGTTACACGTCGGCTGTTAACCGGCATAACAGGTGTAGTTCATATCAGCTATGAGATTCTATTAAAAATGACATCAGAATCCGTTATTAGTTGTTGGGGGCTGATGTGTGTCATCAGACAAATACAAAATCTTAGGGGTGACTAATGATAGCATCAATGTCAAAATTGGGTACGTATAGTCTAATGTGTTCTTTTACATAAACACAAAACAAAATGTAGTATAATATCACTTATAAGTTATCCGAAAGGCGTGCCATTTTAAGGCGTCTCAGGTCATTATAAGGTAAAGTATTGTTAAGACATAGATTTCTCAGCACACTATGCAGTCAACTCGCTGAAAAGATAAGGTGTAACGGGGTCACACGTCGACTGGTAGTCGACAATAGGTGTGGTGCACACAAGGGACGGGGTCTCCTTTTTAAAGTGATATCAGAACACAGTATCAATTGTTGACGACTGATGTCTGTCAACCATTGATTAGCGAGATCTTTTGAGAGGTTTATTTAGGACATTAGCGGGTATGTTAATCACTTTGTTCTAAGGTGTTCTTTTAGGGTAAAAGAAGAACTAAAATTCAGTTCCCATTTTGATCCGATAGACACGTGCCTCTTCGAGGCGTCTTGTGATCGTTGAGGAGGTATCAACGCCTTGTTAAGGCAGATACTTCTTGTGCACTCTGTGCGTCGATTCTCTGAATCGTTTGGTCCACCCCTGGAACAGGGACCGTAAGCTCTCTGAGCTTGTTGACTCTTTGAGTCGTGTTCTTTGAACCAAACCTTAGCTCTCTGAGCTGTTGACGCTTTGAGTCGGGTTCGTAGAACCAAAGTTTCTCATCGAGCGTTAAAGTCTTCCTCTGAATCAAGGAGCTGTGTAGCTCCGCTACACTTGGTAGCACTCGTAGTCAATCTACGCCTGAGTCGTTACGACTGATCCTCTGTGAGAAAGGAACAATCCACACGTCTTACTAAGGGTCCATAAGGTCGCGCTTGATAATCTGGTCGCAGCCGTAGGCCCAGACTATGTGTAGTTTCTAGCTGCACAATGTCCCGATGTGTTCAATGCACGAGTCTAGACCTTCATGCAGTATGAAACGGCTTTGTTAGGGCAGGTTCAAAATCAAGCAGCGTCGGCTATGCCAACACGCTACGTCGCAATGCCACCAGGAGAGGCCAAGCCTCGTCCCCTTCAGGTGGACGTTAAATATTACTCCGGGAAGGAGGGGGAAAACCTTACCCTCTGGATCCGTGAGATTGAGATGGCCATGAGCTTTGGCCTTATCTCATTAAAGTACCAGCGGGTCTCCCTGGCTATCTCCAAGCTCGATGGAAGAGCTAGAGAGTGGGCTCTGACGTATGGCACGTCGGTCGATTTAGTGTTTTCCACATGGGATTCGCTCAAGTTAGACCTTTCGCGAGTTTTCTCGCCGCCCATCCAGGGGTATCGCGTGCGCTCACGCTTCTTGTCTACCCGTCAAGGTGAGAATGAGTCAACGGACTATGTCCAAGAGTTGAGAACTCTGATGGCTGCTATGCAGTCTGACCCCCTCCCTGAGACAGTCTATGTGACTGTCTTCATGGAAGGACTTCGTAATGACGTTGCCAGTACCGAGGTGTTTCGGGTCCATCCCTCGACTTTTGAGGAGCCCGTTAGCATCGCTCAAAATGCTGAGCACAACTTCAAGTCGACCAGACTTGGGTGGAATGGGTACAACCCAATCTTTGCGAGGGCAACCTCTGCGAGCACCTCGGCTTACTCTAAGCCAGAACCGATGGAACTTAGCCATGCTGAAGATGAGGGTGAAGCAAAGCTTCATGTTGCAGAGCAACGACAGGAAATGAGACGCTGTTACATGTGCGGGAGCACTAAATACTTGCGTCCCACTTGTCCTTTGCGTAAGCAACAACCCGCTCATATGGGTTTAAACCTCAGCTCCAACCAGAAACCTGGTATGGCACGGGGAAACGTCGACAACCAGTAGGTGCGGGGCGCCCTACTGGGGTAGAACTGAGCTCTGTCACTTCTCTACGAGGTAGAGTGAAACAGGGCTTAGCCCCACTGAGCTCTGTGCCCTCCATCACAGAGCATGGATACAAGCCTGGATTGTTAATCGCCGAGGCGAAAGTGAAAGGCTTTGAGAAGCATTGGTCGATCCTAATCGACTCCGGAGAATCATGCAATTATGTTTGACGTAGTTCCCTTGAATGAAGCTAGCGATATGCTGAAGTGCTCATAGTGCATGAAGGTGATTTGATCACTGTTCGTTTAGCATTTGGTAGTCGCGTCACGGTACCTAAAGTTCCGTTGAACTTAGACGTGAAGTTTTTGGACTTTGACAGTATTGAGCGCTGCCTTGTCCTCGATTTGGATTTGAGATATGATCGCATCCTAGGTATGGCTTGTCTTGAACGCCATGAGCCATGTATTGATTGGAGGTCTAAGACCTTGGGCGCTACGCGCAATGTTCCTAGCGAAGCTTTGGAGAGTCATGAACCCACCTTCGTTAGCCAACAACAGCGCTATTGGCGCGAGCCATTGACGGAAGATGTCAATGTGCTGAACATTGTTATGCCAGAGTTAATTAACTCCAATGTCAATGACATTGATATTGAGCGGAGCTCTTCCGCCGTACGTGAAGAGAGTTATATTCCGTTGAGTGATACTCGTTGTGATAATGAGTCACTACATGCTGCAGGCATGGTTGGCCTAGAGCCGAGAGATCAAGAATGTAATTCCTCTGATGTGAGTGGGGTGGCACGTAAAATTCCACCGAGTGAGAGCGGCCGAGGTGGCACCTCACTGAATGTCGGTAATGACATTGTTGGCGAGAAGCCAGAGTGTTCAGGGCTAGACCCGGATGCTGTACGTGAAGTGGTACGTGTAAATCCACTGGGTGAAGTGTTCGAGTTACGTATCACTTCACCAGATGTCGTTCAATACATGAGCTCTCGTATAGAGCGTGCCAAGATGAATAGCAACCACGGGGACCCTACTATACTGGCCTCTCGGAGGCGTAAGGTTTCTTTGAGGAAACAATCTCAGCGTCGGGTGGCAACTATTAAGCTCCCAACGCCCAAGAAGTCACGAAGTGATAATAGTAATAATACACTATATACACTTGTCAATAGGTTACCTTGCCAGGTTGATGGCAATATTAGTCTTGAGACCCTTCCCTCCTTGCATGATCTCGTTGACCTAGACGAAATGTCTGACGGCGAATTTAGTAAAGCCTTACAGGCAGGAGCATTATCCGAATTAATGGTCATTCGGCCGGAAATTGAGTTGAACTCATCCTCGTTATTGGTCGAGTCTGTCCCTGAGGACACAATGGTGGTATTGGATGCCCGTAGTGGATCTTCGATCCTTGAGGATCCTCTTGATTATTTATATCCTTTGGTAAAGGAATTTAAAGACGTGGTGTGTCACGACCCGCCGTCTGTCTTACCTCCTGATAGGGGTGTGCGTCACGAAATTGACCTAGTTCCTGGTACAATATACTGCGTAACACGGCAGTGGCCTTTACCGAAGGAACAATGTGACGTCATTGACGAATTCTTTCGTGCAAATCACGCGACTGGCATGGTTCGTGTGTCCAAAATCCCAATGGGAAGTGGCGCATTGTTCATGCTTACAATAAGCTTAATGCGGCCACCATCCCGGCTCAGACACCAATTCCGAGGAAGGATGTTTCTCAGAACAATATGGTGGGATGTACAATGTGCAGTGCGCTCGACTTAGTCGATGGTTATTACCAGCTGCTCATGCGAAAAAGAAATATTCCGCTGACAGCGGTCAGCACTCCGAGTAGTATGCTCTGGGAGTGGATTGTTATGCCGCACGGGTTATCAAATGCTCCGGCTACATTCAATCGTCCTGTGACACAATTGTTCAGTCCTCACCGAGGATATGCACAGACGTACTTTGATGACATCTTTGTCCATAGTCGTGCTATGAACGGTCGGTCAGATGTGGACAATCACATTGACCATTTACGAGTGGTGCTCGAGTGCATGCGCACGAATAAGCTGTACGCCAACGCGTCTAAGTGCATCTTTGGTGCAGAAGATATTCCCTTTTTAGGATGCTTTATTGGCAAGCGAGGCCTTGGAGCGGACCTCGCTAAGGTAAACGACATAGTTGATTGGCCGGTTCCAAAGAACCAACAGGACTTACGTAAGTGGCTTGGCCTTGCCAATTACTTGCACAAGTACAGTGCAAATTACGCAGACATGGCTCGGCCATTATCCAATTTCCTTATAAGGATGTGGAATGGTGCTGGACTAGCACTGAGCATGATGCTTTTCAAGCAGTATAGGAGAGTCTCCTTCATGCGCCAATCTTGGCTTTGCCTGATCCTGATTGGCCTTTCAGTGTCGTCTGTGACGCATCTGACTTTGCCATAGGCAGCGCCCTGTTACAGACAGATTCTGATAGACGGGAGCGCGTCATTGCGTTTGAGTCCCGTCAGCTGAAGGCTGCAGAAAAGAACTATCCTGTTCATGACAAAGAGCTACTTGCAATGAAGTATGCTCTCGTCCAATTCAAAGTTCATCTTCTTGGCTCTAAGCTTTTTGTGGTCTATACAGATCATGTGTCACTATGCACTGCGACCCAGTCGCCTCACCTCTTTCAGAGAATGGCTCGTCGGCTTTCCTTCTTTGCCGAGTACAACTTCGAGGTGAAGTTTAAGCCGGGAAAGCGGAATGATTTGGCTGATGTGTTGTCACGCAGGCCTGACTATGAGCTTGCTCATGTCCCGACTCTGTCGTCGTCGGTCACTGACCTAATCCGTACGGCATATTCCAAGGATGAACATTGTGTAGCTCTGCAACGTGCTCTAGGGAGCGAGGAGTTTAAGGACTCAGACATAGAATTGTCGGCACGATTACTTGCGAGGCTACATCGATATTCCATCGACCAAGGCCTGTTGTGCTATAGCACAGATATGGAGGATACTCCTCGCATCGTTTTCCCTCATGATGAGGAGTTGAAGTACCGGATCCTCTATGAGGCACATGATACTGCGTTGAGTGGTCACCTCGGTCGTGAGAAGACCTATGGCTCAAATAGCCAATGTTATTGGTGACCCAAACTTTACAAATGGGTAAGCACATACGTGCGTACGTGCCAAACGTGTCAACGGGTGAAATCTCAGCGCATGCGGCTGCGCCTCTAGCCAGTATACCTATACCCTCTGGGCGTTGGGAGTCCATAAGCATGGACTTCATGTTTGGTTTGCCGAAAGATGCACAAGGCAATACGGGTATTGTGGTCTTTGTTGACCGTTTGAGATAGATGGCTTACTTGGTGGCTGTTCCAGATACCATTGTTGGTGAAGGTACAGCGACGCTGATTATCGATCGCGTGTTTCGACAACACGGTTTGCCTGTGGCAATTGTCTCTGACCGAGACCCTCGCTTCACTGGGAAGTTTTGGAAGTCTATCTTCAAGGTGCTCGGCACACGTTTAGACACGTCCACGGCGGATCATCCGCAGACCGATGGTCAAAACGAGCGAGTAACTCTCATCATCGGTGATATCTTGCGCAGTGTTTGAGCTGAAACGCCAAAACGTTGGAGATCGATACTCCCTATCGTTGAGTTTGCGTTGAATAACGCCGTGCATGCCTCCACCGGCTACACACCGTTCTATGTGAATGGTCTCACACACACTCGCGTTCCGTTGACGCTACCACTCCGTAGTTCATGGCTTGGTAGGGGACGAGTTGCCGATCGGCTTGCTGATATCAGCCCTGCTACTGTTCAAAACAGATAAGCGAGTTTCTCGCAACGCGATTGAATGTATCACGACATGCGCGTGACGCACTGGCTGATAGCGAAGACAAACAGAAGGAACAAGCTGATGCTAAAGGTAGAGGTTGTATTGAACGTTATGAGGTCGGAGACCAGGTTCTACTCAATTCTAAAAACTTACCTACAAATGTAGTGTCTTCTGTCGTCAAGACAAAGTTGCGTCCGCGCTTCATTGGACCATTCACGGTCGTCGCCAAGAAGGGACTTGCGTATACGCTCAACCTTCCGCGCAAACTGCGCACACACCCCGTGTTCTACGTTGGCTTGCTTAAGCCGTATCGGGATCCGTCCCACGTGAAGTTGGAGGCGCTTGCGCCGCATAGGTTGACCTTGCCATCGGTTGCTGAATCCGTATCAGGAGGTCAAGCTGAGCCTCCATCCGGGCTTGGCCCAACTCCAACGCCTGGACACGGGCTCGCATCGCGTCAAACGCACTATGGGTCTTACCCAATGTCTCACGGAGACCACTCAGCTCGAGAAGCACCTTCTCATGCTCCTTCGGTATACCGACCACCTCCGCCGCTGCTCGATGATCAAGGGAACCGCCAGTTCCATGTGGAGCGACTTCTGAAATGACGTCGTCGTCAGGGTCAATACCAGTATCTGGTGAAGTGGCGAGGGTACCCGGAGTCGGAGAACTCATGGGAGTTTGAGACACCCCTTCGGCAGGATTACCCATACGCCTTTTTTTATGAACATCGCGGCAAGGGTCCTCCTGTGACCGAAGACGCTTCTCACAAATAGTGGTGGAAGCAGGTGGATAGTTGGGCACCACTTGGCCAACACCCACATCAGCGGGCACAGCCGGAGCATAGCGTGTGCGAGTTCGCAACTGGCCTCTGGCCTTAATCTTGGAGTAATCATATCGAAGCTTTCGTTCTAGACGAACGTCTGCCACATCTGCACTTGCTCTGAGAACTAACACGCTGCTGAGGTGTCGTTTTCGATGCACCCAGCGAGCAAACGCATTGTCTTCTTCCTCCTGTGATTCGCCTGCGAATAGGAGGATAAGTATACCCTTCATCGGTGGAACCGGTGCACTCCGTGCTTGCGTGTCAAGTCGCAACTTGTATTGACTTTGTGTTGTCAAGTAAGGTATAGGTACCTCTCGCGAAGTACCTATCGACTCGCCACCTCATCAGAAGATGTTGGCTCAGCGCCTATGGCTCGCGTTGCCAAAGAACGACCTGTCGTTTGGCGTATACGCTCTTCCACACAGAGTGGGGTGAAATGATAGCCACGACAACCCTCAAGGGTTGCAGCAAGATGCATACGGCGCTGAGCGCTCTCCTCTCGTTGGATAGCCAACGGTTGTTGCTCATCGAGCGAATTGGTGATGATTGCATCGCCCACGATGGGTGTTTGATGCGGCGCCGATGGCGCGTTGGCTTCGCCACGCTCGTCAAATGGGTTTGGTGCAGTATTAGGCGGTGCCTCTTGCACTGGTGAGTCGGACATTGTCCTTTCTTCACAATGGATATCGGTATCGCTACCATAATCCACCACCACATCAATGCTGATGTAGGACGAGAGAGTCGAGGACTCATGGGGTGGCGATGCCATGTTGTTTTGTGTTTTGCCAACCGTGAAGGTTGAAGCGCGCACACACCGTCCTCTTCGAGGAAAGAATTCGATTGACGTTTTGTGGAAACGTCAGTCTGGTGGGGGGGGGTATAACGGGGTTACACGTCGACTGGTAGTCGACAATAGGTGTGGTGCACACAAGGGACGGGGTCTCCTTTTTAAAGTGATATTCAGAACACAGTATCAATTGTTGACGACTGATGTCTGTCAACCATTGATTGCGAGATCTTTTAAGGGGTTTATTTAGGACATTAGCGGGTATGTTAATCACTTTGTTCTAAGGTGTTCTTTTAGGGTAAAAGAAGAACTAAAATTCAGTTCCCATTTTGATCCGATAGACACGTGCCTCTTCGAGACGTCTTGTGATCGTTGAGGAGGTATCAACGCCTTGTTAAGGCAGCTTCTTCTTGTGCACTCTGTGCGTCGATTCTCTGAATCGTTTGGTCCACCCCTGGAACAGGGACCGTAAGCTCTCTGAGCTTGTTGACTCTTTGAGTCGTGTTCTTTGAACCAAACCTTAGCTCTCTTAGCTGTTGACCCTTTGAGTCGGGTTCGTAGAACCAAAGTTTCTCATCGAGCGTTAAAGTCTTCCTCTGAATGAACGAGCTGTGTAGCTCCGCTACAGAAGATTTCTTGAGTAAGGAACTGGAGCTTTAGGGTCGTTGGTTCTTATTTTTGTTTTTTGTAAAGAAACAGCTCGCACGTCAAGCACAAAGCTTTCCTTTAGTTAAAACCTGTGCTGGCTCCGCTATGACTTGTAGCGGATTTTCTGCGCGATCCTTTACCAAACAGCTAACTGTTGGAAATATTTAAAGTATATTAAATTATTTCTAATATTTTTTTGCGCGCCAGACGCGTTTCGGACCTCCGCCGGGGCTTCTTTATTGGTTTATATCAACCTAGAAGTGAGATGTTGCTCTATCCTGCGCTCAAATACTAAGAAATCCCTAAAGCTTAGTGTAAACACACAAAATACCCGCTATAAATTATAATCCCAGCAGCTGGGGCGTCGATCCGGAAGAAATTGTCTGCTATGAGAAGTTCACTGCCAACACGCATTCACTGGGTCCTACACCGCGTTTTACGGGTTCTTCCGGACGTCGAAATGGAGTTGGTTCGCTTCCAACAGCGAAATCACTATCGGAGTTTGTTTTTGTAGAACATATACGACTGCATCGGATCCCCTGGTGTCTCAAACAAAATATCGGTAACAAGCACGCCGTCGAGGCGTGACAACGACAACCTTTTCTCCGAGCTAAACAGTAGTTGTACCCAGCGCTGACGGAAGTGATACGGCACCTTCGAACGCGACTCTACGCGGCCGACGGGGCGGATTTGCACTGCAACAATATACGACACAGCTATGGGCTTACAAACATGCCTTGACGGACTACCTGGTGTGGGTCTGCTACCGTGTCGATACCCATCGATTAAATCTCTACTGTTCGGGCCAAGAAAAGACTCAACATAGACACGTCATGTGGCTTGTCGTGGGCAGCATGAACGGCTCATTCATATTTTACGGGACTGCGAGGGAGCAGCCAAGCTGGGCATGTAGCGGCTCCTTAGACCCGGTCGGATGTCAAGCCCCCGCTCAATTGCACGAGTACGAAGCAGTTGTGTCATCTAGAATAACAACAGATCCACCGCCGGGGGTCAGAGAGGAGATCGGCCGCCTGTTTCCAGAAACGGCGGAGGCTATGTGCAGGACTTGGGTATAGATCTGGTGGATAGCCTGCTCAATCTGCTTCGCCACCCTATGAGCACAGCGGAACAGATGGGTGCACAGGCACGTAGGGACAACCTGCCGATCAAGCGACGTCCGAACTACGACGAAGCCGCCTTCGGCAGCATCAAGCTATAGCGGTCAGGGAACACCGGTTCAATCGGAACGGGGGCGACTGTATTTGTCCAAATAGCGACGGAACT
>CANTFL010000614.1:0-15950 GCA_947650285.1 Hyaloperonospora brassicae
GGTGAAGTCGATCTCACAAAATTGCTTTAGTGAGTGTCGACCTTCCACTTGCCCAGACTTACCGACTCACGGAGGGGGTACTCCGATCGGTGCCTTGCTGTATAACCTTGTGCTCACCTTGTGTACCCGTCGGTTGGGCTGGCTTGAGCTCTTCGTAATGGCCTTGGGAGATGTCGATCTCGCTGAGGGTTTGGGGTTGAGCGTTCGCTTCCGGTGCGGAAATCTTCACACCACGAACGGGGTTCTGCGACCCTGATCTTGAGTCGCGGCGATCTCTATTTGGAGATGTCGCGATCTCGATCTTGAATCACGCCGATCTCGATTCGTCTTCGGGATCGGGGTCTTCGCTGTGCGGAAATCTTCACTCAGCAAATAATAGTCTTGCGTCGATCTTGCGTTGGGATCGGTCCGATCTGGTCTCGGGATCGGCCGATCTTGCCGGAAGTGCGCAATATGGACAGATCGGTTCTTGGTTTCGCCAAAATGAAACACGCCGATATGTCCAGTTGATCGCTTCGATCTCGCTCGGTCTTGTCTTGAACGCCTTGTCCAGATCTTCTGACCACTTGAGCCGTCTCGCGATCTTGTGTCCAAAATCCTTTTCCTTTTCCTTTGTTGTGTGGCTGCTACCCTAGCAGTTGAGTTGAGTGTGAGTACTTGATCGATCCGGGCCAGATATCCCGAGATCGCTCTTCTCGATCTTGGCCAACAATCCAAGATCGGTCTTCTGTGTCCCTGTAACACGCGTGCCTTGACCCGCCGGGGAAGCCAAATCAATCTTGCCCGGAGAAGAGGGGAGGAGAACGTGCGTCGTGAGCAGAAGAAGTAGAGTTCAAGTCTGTTTATTAACCAACCAAATTAATGTCCAACCTATCATTAAGCCTATTCCCAACCGTAGGTCACTGTCCAAGTCGATATCACCTTTAGGCTTGACCGCCCCCTTGAACACGTGTCGAAATTTCGTGACCTGTACTCCAAAGATAGCGCCAATACTCCCGATATCGTACCTAGACACCAAAAAGGACCAAATTCCAAATATGGTACCAAATACCCAATTTTGGTACCGAAAAGTCCAAAATAGTATCCAAGATGTGGAACGTGTCTAAATCCATTTTGCGACGTCAATTCGACCGGCTTCCACTGGCTCTTTCGGTCTGAACTTTTGGGACATCACTCATGGATCTCCAACAAGCATGTACATCATCATACAATAGCTCCATCATCGATATATCCATAACCAGCAGGGAACATGACCGATCTGATGTCCAATTCGAGATCGTTGAGGATCGACACAGTGCGATCCGGCCCTATATGTCTTTTCCGTTCATTGTGCATGCTCCGATACCATACTCAACGGTTTATCCGCACAACGGGACCATCCACAATTCTTACAACGGTCCCACGGACCCCCACAAACATCCCCACTTCCAGATCGGTCCATAATTAACCTAAATCAGTACTCCCTTTGGGAGACCCGTAGAGAGTGTCACCAGTTTGCAGGAGGTTACACCTTCGTCACAGAGTCACATCACATCGCCTGATATCAGATCCTTGTCCCAGATCGCTCCATGGAAATCGTCCTAACTGTCGTCTTGTCCCAAATCACCCCGTCTCAGATCGTTCCATACCCATCAGTCTGACGACAGTTGGATCGGATCGCCGATCCTGTTTTTCTTATTGGATCGCCAAGTCCCATGGCCTCTTTTTCCACCAGTAAGTGGCGTCCCAAATGTGTAGCCACCGATCCTCGTACAAAATTTGATTAGTGACTTCACCACAACCGCCCCCTGTACTGAAGTCCATTGTACAGCAATTGACCTCAGTGCAGTCACTCATCAACTTCGCTCCAACCACTCAAGTCCGTCTCATGGCCTTTCCACCGCATCTCCCCACTTCGCCGATCTCGTCAGAAGGCTCTACCGTGTTTCTGTCTCCGGCTCGCGACCCGTCGTCTGGATCGCCGGATCGCGGGAGGTATGCTCCAATCGTCCCAGATCAACATGCGTCTTCAAGCCATCTAGGTCCAGCCGGATCGCCACCGATCGCCCCGGGATCGACAGATCGACAGCCGACCGGACCTTCGTCCCCAGCCCGCAACTTGCCGTCTGGATCGCCGGATCGCGGGAGGTACAACGTAGTCTACACGAGTGATTCGATCCGTTCGGTCGGGTCGCCATCGATCGTCACGGGATCGCCCGATCGTCCCTCTGAGCCGTCCTCACTTCCTGCACCTCCGGCGATTCTGGGTGCGTTCAGCTCCGACATTCTGGCCCCTAGTGAGTCTCGTACAGGGTCTACTCCAATTGCGGGCGTCACCGGCTTCGTTCCGCGAGTTTCTGCCGACGACGTTCGTCTTACGTTGGCTACGATCTCTTATTTGTGGGATCGAGAGGCTACCTTCTGCAGCCAAACCGATACGATTCATGCTCTTCAGCAGTCATACCGAGATGCGGTCGCCCGGGGGGATCGCTTGCAAGACGAGATTGATTCTCTGTACAGATCGGCCGCACCTTTCGTCTCTTTTGTCCAGCGTCGATATGATTTGATGCAAGGCCGCTACGTCGACGCAGTACATTCTCTGAGCGATTGTAAACGAGCTCTGCGGACACATCGAGATCAATCTGCGCAGATTCTTCGGCTACGTGCTTTGTTACGTGCCAACGATGAAGATCAAGGCAGCTTGGAACGACAGGTGAACGCTTTGAGGGCTCAAATCGTTTCGCTCCAAGCCGAAATCAATTCTCTCCGACAGCAGCGTGACCAGCTGACCACCGACCGGTCCTTCCTTCACATAGATCTTTTGCACTTGAAGGAGGAATTGGATCGGTCTCAGGCGGAGATCGCAGAGGGACTGGCTTCAATTAGCGATCTCGTGCAACAAGTGGATGGCTTGACTCCTCTGGAGGGTCAGTTGGCACTTTCGCAGATGGAAAACGCTAACCTCCGTCGTCAGCTTGCGGAACACCTCACGGTGCACGACCAGTTACAGGTGGCGGAACACGATCGGGATCGGGCCATAGCAGAACACCGTGCCCTCCTCGACACCCTGAACAGTGCTATACTCGGGTCCCGGTCGTCTGCACTGACCGTTCGATCGACGCCCAAGAATGCTATTCTGGCCGGATCGCCACCTGTTTTCGCTACCCAGAGATCGAGATCGCTTGCCCGTAGGTCCAGATCGAGATCGTCTGGACCGCCTACCAAGCGTCGGCGTGTTCGACCAAGGTCACGATCCAGAGATTCTTCCACCACCCGTGTGGCCTCCCGGCTATTGTCGTTGAATCCCTCAACGCCCTCCAAGAAACTGTCCAGATTGGCCCCACCCGAGCCTTCACCCAATTCTTCTTCTTCGCCGCCCTCGTCCACGTCTTCTAGGACTGGATCGGGAAGTGGGGAGCCAACCGAGTCGGACTCTAGCTCGGGAGATCTGACCCGTTCCGTGTTGTCCCGCTCGAGATCGACCGCTCGTCGTCAACCTAGATCGGATGCCCGATCTTCGACTTTAGACTCCTCTCCGGCTGCCCAGGTCGCTTCCGCTTCTTCCGCAGCTACCGCATCAGCTCACGCACTGTCGCGGTCGCTCTCTCCAGACGCTCCGGAGCCCCGTTATCTTTCGTATCCATCCTCTCCGGCCGCGGCTGCCCCCGTAATTGAAATTCAAGATGATGGAGACGTAGAAGATGTGGAGGTGTCGCCGACAGGGGAAACACACAGCGAGACTGGCTCCGCTAGTCCGCCTCCGGGGTCTACTGCGCTTTCGGATCGCTATTTGTCCGACAGCGAAAACAGCATCACCCTTCCGGCGCGCCAAGTGGCTAACCGAGTCATCTCCTCCGTTGATTTCGACAATCTTCCGCCACTCCAGCAGCCACGGGATCGGTGGATTCCCAATTATCTGGCGCCTTCCCGACGGGTAGCTTCCGAGATCGCTCCATGGTCAGTTTCGCGGATCGCAATGGTTTGCGTGAGGACCATGACCATTGAGCTGCTGTTTCACCACTACTCTAAACCCAGGAATTTTCTGTTCCCCTTCCACAGTCATGGGCGAGCTCCTCCGACGGGAACTTGGGCCTCTGGGCTGATTTCGCGGCAGCACATCCAGGCTCTTTACGCTACGGCCCCCTGGGACAATATCGTGGTCCCCGTGAACCCGATATCGTTCACCATGACTGGATGGTATCGAGACATGAGTCATCGTTACCTGGAGCTTGAGTCCACTCATCGGCAAGCTCTATGGGAATCTACTCATGCTTTCCCGATCTCTCCGGCCCAGCGACGATCCGAACGGTTTATGCAAACGTTCTGGCGTCAACGAAAGCAGCGCCGATCTCGCTTTGGAGCACGTTGGAAGAACTTCTTGAAGAAGATACTCAACGGCATGATCTCTGGCCACTGTGATCTCGACATCCTGCTGGATCCCTTCTTCCTCCACTATCCGCGCCCACATGAAGAACGAGTCTGGTATCCAGGGTTAGGACACTCTAACGACCCAGCTGACTTGCTAGAGGCGTTAGACATAGCCGACCAAGAGGATCCTTGGCGCAACCAGTTCCGCAACGCCTATTGGGATCACCCCGGATCGCAGATTCCCCGTCTACAGAACAAGTTCAAGCCTGCTCCATCGTCTTAGTTCAAAATCGGTGCCCAAGCCCGATCATCTTTCATAATCGTATAAGCATTCGATCATCGTCTCTTTTCTTAGGTACTTCATTCTTTGCAACTTCCACGACCTCGATCCTTCTCATTCCACATCATTCAGTAAGGTAATTCACGTGACTATCTCCATACTCATACACAAAACCCCATCCATCAGCCTATGCTACCTCACAGCATATCTTGCAACCTCCTCCACCAGCATGTGCTACCGCCTAGCACACTTGTTCGAACTGTTAAGGTTCGTCCGACTTGCCTTCGTGAGACTGCATCGCTTCGAAACGGTTTCGACTCACTCGGTTCCGCTCAAACACTTGCAAGATCGCCCCACAACTTAGATCGGCCTCATCCACCCAACTCAGATCGGGATGTGCCTTCCACTTCACCAGAAACTGTCGGTGTACTCGCCCATAACGGGTTTTCCTACCAGATCGCACGTCCAATATTTCTTCTACTTCGTACTCTCCTTCTTCAAGCTCACTCTCCCAACTATCTTCTGGCAGCAGAGCCTCATCGAAATCCAAGCGCTCTGCTTCGTCTATCGTAAGCTGATCCTTCGGCCGTTCAGGGAACGTTTTTACCTTTTTTAGCTTCGATAAATGTACAATCGGAAATAACCGATACGGAGTTCCGGCGATCTCCAATTTCACAGCGTGATCTCCACAAATGTCCGCAACTCGGAATGGACCATGCCACATATGCGCTAGCTTCTTCGCATATCCCTCTTTGACTCGATCCAGGTATAGCCAAACTTGCGTTCCCACTTCGATCTCATGTCGCTCCAAATCTTCATTATGTCGATCTGCCCTCTCTTGGATCGCAGCTCGTAGTTGATCGTTCACTGCGGATCGAGCTCGCTGGTATTGTCTTTGGATACTATATCTCCACCGCTTCGGATCGCGATCCCTTGTTCTCGTGTTCCCCACTGATAACGTAGCTTCCAACGTCGATCGTGGATCCCACCCATGAATCAGATAGAATGGGGTGTCCCCCCGAATCCGATCTTGTGCGGTGTTAATTGCAAATGTGAGTCGCTCAGCATACTCATCCCAGTCCCGTTGGTCCACTTCAGCCACGTACATCTTGAGCGAATGCGTCAAGGTTTGCACCATTCGTTCGGCTGTTCCATTTGCTTGTGGCCTGTAGGCCATAGTAGCACGCTGTTTCTGTCCTACGATCCGACTGAAGGCTCGAAAAAAATCGGACATAAATCCCGGTTCTCGATCGTGTCTGATAGCCTCGCTAGCTCCGAAGCGTCGAAACACACATTCTTCGTAATTCTCCGCTATTGTTTGTGCTGTTCGTGATGAGCTAGCCTTTGCAATCACATATCCCGAGAAGAGGTCCACCCAAATGAGCAGTTCGGTATTCCCCTTGATAGACTTGGGCAACGACGGTATATGATCCATTGCGATGATCTGGAATGGATAGGTTGCGTGTAAGTTGCCCGGGGATCTCCCATGAATCGTCGGGCTTCCTTTTCCGGTCTCACAGTCCGTACATTCGCCCACATATCTTTGCACACTCCGATATAGTCCTCTCCAATGGAATCGCGATCTGATCCTCTGATAAGTTCTACCGATACCCTGATGGCCTCCTTCCAGACTCGTATGATAGTGATGTAAAAAATCCTGTTGCAACATCTCAGGGATCACCAACCGCATCAAACCATCACGATCTTCTGACTCTCTTTTCGCCATGGGGCAGAAAAATAGCAGATCGTTCTCATCGATCTCATACTCTGGCGCCAGTTTTGCACACATCTTCACCTCTCCCGCGTCCAAGGTTGATACATCGCCACTTAGATACTTCTTGAGATTGACAATCCAACGCTCTTCATCTTGAGCTTGGACAATTCGTTGTACCCTAATCCTCTGTACTATCTCCTCCTGTACCACTTCAGGTTCATGACGTATCCTCCCGGCTGATCTCGTGATCGCAGCTATCCGCACCAGCTGACCATCTTGCTTGGGCTTCAACAATTCATCGAGCCGGTTCAGAGTCATCAGATCTTGCCGATCTTCTTCAGCTACAACAATTCTTCCCTTTTCGTTCTGCAATGCTGTGCTGGCTAGTCGATCTGCGCTCTGGTTCCACTCTCGCTTCATATGTAGAAACTCGTGACTAGGCCATGATCGCAGCTTCACCAACGCTTTTTGCCTCAGGAGTTGAAGGCCCGGTGCCTTGCAGTCGATCTCACCACGCATCTGTCGAATCACCAAATTGGAATCTCCACACAGAATTACTCTCCCCCTGTCCAGATCGGCGAGTAACTCAAAGCACAGTAGCAAGCCATTATACTCTGCTTCATTCACAGTCAGATTGTGAGCATATCTCGATTCTGCTGCCACGACCGTCCACTCGGGTAACCTCCATATCACCGCACTGTACGACCCTCCTTTCTTTTTTATCCTCGCCGATCCATCGAAGCTGGCCACCAGCAACTCCTCATCTGCTTCCACCGTTGGTGGTGGTGTTGATATCTTGAGTCGGCAGTCTTTACGTGGGGAAATCGCGATCAGCATCTCTTCTATTTCATCTCTTGGGGTGATACTCGCTGCCAACATGCCCAGGATTTCTTCCTCTCCTCGCTCACATTTCTTCACCTCCATAGTCCAGTTTGACAACAAAGCAGCCCACCGTCCTAATCTCCCGTTGAGTCCCCGAGATTGCATCAACCACGCTAACGTAGAATGTCGGGTCAGTACAGTGATCTCCCGCGAGGCAAGCGTAGTATAGCATACATCCAAGATACGAAGTAGTGCCAGCACTTCTTTTTCCACCGTTCCGTAGTTAAGCTCATTGGGCTTCAAAGTGCGGCTTGTAAACGTCACCGGATGATACACGCCATCGTACTCCTGTATCAGGGCCGCTGAAACAGCCCACTTGCTAGCATAGACCACGATCACGGGAGGGCGATCTGGGTCGAAATGTTTGAGCATGGGAGCTGTAGCTATCTTAGCCTTTAGCATAGTGAAAGCAACCTTGGCCTCCGTCCATCGACCCTCGGTCGACCATTCGTCACCTGCTGCAAGCTGAGATCGGCCGATCTCGAAGAAATCCGATTCTCTTAACTCATACAATACCGCGGCATACAACGCGAAATCCTCAATGAAGCGACGGTAGTAGTTCAAGCTCCCGAGAAAAGATTGCATAGCTCGTAGCGTGCTAGGGAACGGGATGTTGATCAACGACTCCAAGTTCTTGGGCTGAGCCTCCAGACCATCCACAGACACTCGATGTCCCAAATAATCGACTTTACGGCACCCCCAAAAACTCTTAGTGAGACTGATAGACAGATTCCACTTATCACATGCTTCCAGCAATCGCTCTACTTTTGCGTACAGAGAGTCCCATGAGGTGGCTGGTATGAGGATGTCGTCAATGTAAGATCGGCGTCCCAGTATAGAAGATCGCCGATCTGTCTCAGGTTCGCCGTCCTTGAACACGTCGATCTGGCCATCAGAGGTAGATCTCTGGCCTATCTTGAGGTATCCATACAGCGCATTGTCGACCAGACGTTGGTAGATCTGGGGCGCGTTCTTAAGCCCAAAAGGCATTCGCAACCACTCGAAAAGACCAAACGGCGTGACAAACGCTGAGATCAATTTTGCTCGTTCGGTCATTTCCACGACCCAGAATCCACTAGCCATGTCTAACGAACAGTACCATAGGGCTTTATCCAGGTCTTCCAGCAGATCGCTGATCAACGGCATGGGGTAAACCATCAGGCGCGTCAGCTGATTCACTCTTCGATAATCAATACAAAGGCGAATGTCCACTCCGTTCTTCTTGATGATCACCACTATCGGAGACGCCCAAGGTGAAGTGGATGGCTGAACGATCTTGGCCGCTAACAGCCCTTTGATGAGATCTGACAGCTTCTCCCGATATTTAGGTGCGACCGGACGTACTCTTTGCGCTATCGGTGCTGCCCCACCGACATCAATATCACAGATCGCGCCCCGTGCTGCTGGTGGTAGAGCATTACCTTTACCCATGAGGAGGTGACGGCTCTTCCAGATCAGCAATCTGAGCCGCTGTTGATCTGTGGTGAGAGGCACATTTGGATCTCCGATCTGAATATCTTCAATCGTCACTTCTTCTGTAGTCGCCGACATTTCTGGTAGTACTGCCATGTGCTGCTCGATATCTTCAGCAAACAAATCTCCGCTCTCGTGGTAGTAAACTGGTGTTCCCGCGATCTCGGCATCTTCAGTCTTTAACATTGCTTCTTCCTTGGGCTCTTTCGTCTCTCCCGGCTGGTCCAAGTTCAGCAGTTTATCAGTCGGTTCGGCCTTCGATAGAGACGATCTGTCACGTAGCCAGTCGGGATCTGTATCGCGATCTCCCTTCGTAGCCTGTCGGGCTCCGATTTCTTGATCGCTATCCACCCGCGCTAGTTCGGCTCCGTTGACCATTACTTCCCTCGCAACCACAACATCTGTCTTTTGCGATTCATCATCGCCAGCTTGCTGCGTTATCATGGAAATCGCTGGAGGTATGTCCTTTAACGTGTCGGACTGACGTTTCATGATGCATTTGGGAGTGGCATACGTAGGGCGATCTACCAGTGGTCCGATCTGTTCTTTTGGGGGTTCATTCACTCGATCCGTTGCAGCTTCATACGCCAGAGTTTGCCACTCCTTGTACTTCCCCGATCCGACCGTCACGAAACCTTGAGTTCGTGGTACCATATCGCCTTCGGTCCACAAGCCTAATATAGTGTGGGTGGGCAGTATGATCTCATGGTCGCTAATGTTGGTCATCTGCAGGTACTTCGTCTTACCCAACCCCGAGATCACTGTGGGTACCCAGTCTGGTCCTCTGGCGACCCACAACTTCATCTTAGCCCCTCCGATCCCGATCTTCACTTCCCTTGACTCTCCGACCGGGATCACCACATGTTGGTCCTTCGCCGTTATATGTTGTATCTTCGATCCGTACGCGGGGCGACGTCCTGCGAGATGAATACGGATTTCTTCCGGTAGACATAGCGCACCATCGGCTAGATCGAGCCGCACTCCGGCAGGCACCATAAAGTCCATGCCCAGAATCGCTTCTTGCCCTGCCAGATCGCCTACCCACACATTGAAATAGTATACCAGCGATCCCGCGAGGGTTACTTTAATCTTGGTACGTCCCGTAGTCATGTAAGGGGTTTCTCCAATCCCGATACATTCTTGTCGTTGACTTTCGTCAATATCACAACCGACCTTACGAGCAAAGGTGGTGTCAATGATCGACACTTCAGCACCAGAATCAAATAACAGAGTGGCTTTTGCGTTGTTGATCTTGCCAACAGCTTTCGCTTGTTTGAACCACTTCCCGGGCGAGTAGTGCTTCCAGTATCCACGAGATTCACCGTAAGCGAGCTCGATCTCCATGGTTGGTTCAGATCGCGAGTACTCATCGATCCGCTTCAGATGGGACACGGAAGCAACACGTTTTGACTTCGAACGAGATATATTTGTTTCCATATCTGTGTCCTGCTTACTCTCGCGATCTGTCTTCTTTTTTTCACGTATGCAATAATGCAGAGCCCAGAACGCTCGGCTCGTACCAGATTCAAACCTGGCGAGCGTCCTAGTTTAACATCTTCTCGGCCTTCTCTGGCAGCATCCCCGCATGCTTGTTTGGGACGTACCACTGGCGGATCATGTTGTAGAACTCCTCCATGGGACACTTCCCCGGGTCATGCATCTCACCGCAGGCACGACACACGAAAAAACAATTGTCAGAGGGGTGTCCTTTACGCCCACACTTCTGACAAGTGAGCCTCTTCCAGCAACCGAGATCTCCATGCTTGGTCGATCCGCAATGAGTACACGGCTTCGATGACATATTGCGATCTTGGTAATCTCGACGAACGTTCGGGTCGACCGATCTCGCGTTTGCCGTAACGTCATTGGGGGATGGGTGCCGATCCGTAGTAGCAGCCACGTGGACCGATCTCAATCGATCTTCCGAATCCGATCCGTAGGCGTCCGATCCTGACTCGCTGCTGACGTCCTCGGTACGGATCATCCTCACCGCTCGTGCAGGCTTAGACAGCGCTGGACCCTGAGTTCCCTTCTGTCTGAACTTGGACGATCCCATCATCACTTTCCCTTGACGTGATCTCCCTTGCTGATATCCATGTAGCGTTTTTTGCATGGTATCTGCGTTTTCTATATTCAGCAGTAGCAATTGATTGGACAGATCGGGGTCGTCCAAGGTGTCAATGAAATGGTTGACATGTTCTTTGCGCGCAGCTGGCAATCCAGTCATCACCGGTATCTTCGCCTGCAATCCCATCACATTGAGCCGATATAGGTACTGCAAAGGATCTTCCTCCGATCGTTTCTTTGCATGGTAATATTGCCGGCTCGCGGACATCCCGTGTCCCGCATATTCCACAAGAAAACTGTCCATCAATTCTTTCCAATTGAATCTCGTCGATCTGCTCAGCTGTCGGTACCAATAACGGGCGGGACCCACCATGAGATCACCGAAAACCAGACATCTCTCTTCGTCCGGTGCTTGGTCCCGGATGAACGCTGACTTCACTTTGCCGATCCAGGTTCGTGCTTTGTCTTCTTCCCGATCCTTCCCTGAGAATTCTTTCAGTTCCGAAATCGCTGAGATTCTGATCCTCTGCGTGATGCTCCCCCTCCGGTAGTCACACCGGTCGCGGCTACGTGAGGGCGCCGTGGTTCGGGCATCCATAGATCATCTGGGTCGTATTCCGCCCCATGATGGATCTGCTGGTAAGTGCCCGACTCCACCGATTCCATCTCCACATCCGGCATGTCATGGCTTTCGTGCGAGGGTTGGAGAAAGGTACGGCGATCTGGGTAGTGGTTTGGCTGTCGATTCATTCGCTGAGATGTACGTTGATCCGCCTCGTACTTCTTCATGGCTGCATTGAAGTGCCGACTTAGATCGCTCTCTTCTTGATCGTCCAGCCCAGTACGGGTACCGGCCGATCTCAGTGGTATGTCGCTCTTGGCGTGTCCTTTAAAGGCATCAATCTTGGCTTGGCCGATCTTGTTCTGTAAAAACATACCACCCGATGGTCCCAGAGACATCCGACGAATGCTGATGGATCCATCTGACTCGCTCTCGGAGTCATCCGAGGCGTAGCGGGGCGATCCCGCGGGGTGTTTCTGGAGCGAGTCTGAGGGTGTCTCGATCTTGTCTTCAGGAGTATTGGCTTTGCCCACCAACATTATCATGATCTCCACAAACTCATTCGCCGCGTTCTTCAACTGTTCCAAGCTGCAACTCAGCAGTTCATCTCCATCAAAAGCATTAGGGCAGACACCCATGTCGTCCAACATCTGCAGAATCAAATTGATCTCGTCGACTTTGTTGGTCCCAGGAGGTGGGACCGAGATCGGCTTATCCAGAGGACCAATCAGCTTGGGCTTTAGTATCTTGAATACTGGATCCGTCTTGAGCAGCGTCTTCAAATGGCCATAATAGTATTGCCATTTCGCACGCTCACGTGCTTCCCCCGTCGTCTCCTTCTCCCTGGACGCGATCTTCCTTGGGTTACCTTCAGTCTTTGGCGTCGCGATATCTTTGACTCCGACCTTCGATTGCACGGTTCGGCTGATCTGGCGATCTTTGACGTCCGATCCCGTCGATCTCGTCGTGGATCGTTCCGATGTGATCGATCTCGTGATCGTGTTCCTCGGCTTGAGGTCGGGAGATCTGTCGACGAGGAAGTAGGGTTTGGCTTTCGCCTTTGGATTTTCATCCAGCAGATTGCTCTTTGCAGAGCGATCTGCGGTGGCCCCCGAAAGGACCCTAGGAGGGGGTTGAGGTTTATCTTCCAGATCGATCTCTCGATCTTCCTCTTTCATTTTCATTTCATCAGAGCCCCTCCCAAAACTCTGATGATCTGAGGATCTTGTGCTTCTGCGTGTCTGCGTCGATCCCTCTGTCGCTGACACTTCAATCCCAGGTTCTTGCTTGATCTTGACATCTTCGCCAGTGGACTCACGGTGAAATCCAGAGGCCTCAGAAGATCCGGGCACGCGCACCATTGTGGTGAAGTCGATCTCACAAAATTACTTTAGTGAGTGTCGATCTTCCACTTGCCCAGACTTGCCGACTCACGGAGGGGGTACTCCGATCCGTGCCTTGCTGTATAACCTTGTGCTCACCTTGTGTACCCGTCGGTTGGGCTGGCTTGAGCTCTTCGTAATGGCCTTGGGAGATGTCGATCTCGCTGAGGGTTTGGGGTTGAGCGTTCGCTTCCGGTGCGGAAATCTTCACACCACGAACGGGGTTCTGCGATCCTGATCTTGAGTCGCGGCGATCTCTATTTGGAGATGTCGCGATCTCGATCTTGAATCACACCGATCTCGATTAGTCTTCGGGATCGGGGTCTTCGCTGTGCGGAAATCTTCACTCAGCAAATAATAGTCTTGCGTCGATCTTGCGTTGGGATCGGTCCGATCTGGTCTCGGGATCGGCCGATCTTGCCGGAAGTGCGCAATATGGACAGATCGGTTCTTGGTTTCGCCAAAATGAAACACGCCGATATGTCCAGTAGATCGCTTCGATCTCGCTCGGTCTTGTCTTGAACGCCTTGTCCAGATCTTCTGACCACTTGAGCCGTCTCGCGATCTTGTGTCCAAAATCCTTTTCCTTTTCCTTTGTTGTGTGGCTGCTACCCTAGCAGTTGAGTTGAGTGTGAGTACTTGATCGATCCGGGCCAGATATCCCGAGATCGCTCTTCTCGATCTTGGCCAACAATCCAAGATCGGTCTTCTGTGTCCCTGTAACACGCGTGCCTTGACCCGCCGGGGAAGCCAAATCAATCTTGCCCGGAGAAGAGGGGAGGAGAACGTGCGTCGTGAGCAGAAGAAGTAGAGTTCAAGTCTGTTTATTAACCAACCAAATTAATGTCCAACCTATCATTAAGCCTATTCCCAACCGTAGGTCACTGTCCAAGTCGATATCACCTTTAAGCTTGACCGCCCCCTTGAACACGTGTCGAAATTTCGTGACCTGTACTCCAAAGATAGCGCCAATACTCCCGATATCGTACCTAGACACCAAAAAGGACCAAATTCCAAATATGGTACCAAATACCCAATTTTGGTACCGAAAAGTCCAAAATAGTATCCAAGATGTGGAACGTGTCTAAATCCATTTTGCGACGTCAATTCGACCGGCTTCCACTGGCTCTTTCGGTCTGAACTTTTGGGACATCACTCATGGATCTCCAACAAGCATGTACATCATCATACAATAGCTCCATCATCGATATATCCATAACCAGCAGGGAACATGACCGATCTGATGTCCAATTCGAGATCGTTGAGGATCGACACAGTGCGATCCGGCCCTATATGTCTTTTCCGTTCATTGTGCATGCTCCGATACCATACTCAACGGTTTATCCGCACAATGGGACCATCCACAATTCTTACAACGGTCCCACGGACCCCCACAAACATCCCCACTTCCAGATCGGTCCATAATTAACCTAAATCAGTACTCCCTTTGGGAGACCCGTAGAGAGTGTCACCAGTTTGCAGGAGGTTACACCTTCGTCACAGAGTCACATCACATCGCCCGATATCAGATCCTTGTCCCAGATCGCTCCATGGAAATCGTCCTAACTGTCGTCTTGTCCCAAATCACCCCGTCTCAGATCGTTCCATACCCATCAGTCTGACGACAGTTGGATCGGATCGCCGATCCCGTTTTTCTTATTGGATCGCCAAGTCCCATGGCCTCTTTTTCCACCAGTAAGTGGCGTCCCAAATGTGTAGCCACCGATCCTCGTACAAAATTTGATTAGTGACTTCACCACAAATATTATTAAGTTAGGGTAAACAGAGACATAAGATTGATAGGACTTAATTATATTAAATAACAGTTTTACTTGTACCAGAGACTAGAGTCTTTACCTTAGCCATTATTTTTGGTTGTGTAAGTGTTTGCACCTTGCTGGGCACTGACTATTACTGTTTTCAGTGAAAGGATAATCCCGTACTGGTAGTCCAGTAGGTAGTCGTCGGTGCCCCGTTACAAATGGGCTCCAGGTTATCCTGCATTTCCAGCAATAGGTGTCGTCGGTAAACCTTGCACGGTAAACACGGCACGCAATCTATTTCCTTTGTTATTTTTCAACTCAACTGCGTTCGGGCAGTCTCGCCTAAGATGCTCAGGCTTGCCACGTCCATGACATGCTCGAGTGTCCGTTCGATGCGCACCATGGTTCTTAACTTTGTTGTGTCTTTGACGATCATTAATCTTCTCAAAACTGTCCTTCATCTTGTGACCACATGCATTCTCTCATCGCCTTTGAGAGACGAACGTCTACTTCGGTAGCGCGAGCTTGCCGTTCGTGTTTGCTCTCCCAGCTCGTCAATGTTAGAAGTTGGAGTTTTTACACCATTTTTGCGCTCGAATTAGTGAGAATTTATCAATCTTGGCCGGTAGGCTATGGGGCGCGTACATCATCATCGATGTGAATGATACAGTACGACCCAAGTCGACCTATTCAAGCTGCTCGTTCCTCATCCTTCGCAGGTGAACATCAATATCTCCAGTGAATTTGTACCTATAGTGTCGCAATTTCTCCTTTAGGCGCTGCACTTTGTGAAATACAGCCACAGTTGACTATCGGTTGGAATATCGCCTCGTCAGAGCATCAATCATCTTGCTTCCTGTTTGATCCGTCCTGTAGAGCTCTGCCACTTCCGCTGAAAGTGAGATCAAAATTTTTATAAGGATCTTGCGCTCCATCTTGGCTATCTTATATTTTTCCTCATCGATCGCAAGATATTCTGCCTTGATTCGTCCGCATGCCACATCCTAGAACTCGTCGTCACCATCCATATCCTGGAACGTCATTATCTCGTAGTACGTGTGTTAGAGCTTTCCAATTCAGTTCATGGACTACCATCCTTGGTATAGAGCTTCATATCCGTCATAGTGTAGCTCACGCCTGAAGCGTGCCGCAGCGGATATTTGTTGGTCTCATAAACCTGTTGTGTTGAGAACCCTCTTCCTTCTTTCACGTAGGTTTTGGAATTGATGTTCATTATCTTCTCATGAAATGCCTGTTGTAACGGGGCACTGGTGACAACGTACTGGTTGACCAGTACGGAGATCACTTCCACTGACAACAGTGATAGTCAGTGTCCTGCTAAGTGGTTGCACCAACACAGAGGAACGTAAGGAGGCTAAGTGAACACTCTAGTCTCTGGTACAAGTAAAACTGTTATTTAATATAATTAAGTCCTATCAATCTTATGTCTCTGTTTACCCTAACTTAATAATATTCATCT